>JAOVYW010023205.1:0-32219 GCA_025775045.1 Hiodon tergisus | reverse complement strand
GAGAGAGAGAGAGAGAGAGAGAGAGAGAGAGAGAGAGAGAGAGAGAGAGAGTTTAGCTTCGGTTCGGAATTCCTTGTTTTCGAGATTTCCCAATAGGCATTAACCCTGTATTAATTGAAGCTCCCCATGACAGATACTCATATGGACATACAGCCATCCGTATGCCATATCCCTGGCCTCTCCCACCCCAGCACAGTCCTAAGTCCTCGAAGAAATGATCAACAACACTGCAGAAAACTTAAACCTCATCATTCACTCTGAATTCTCCATTTCCTGGGAGTAATTGAAAATGTTTATTGCCAGGATTCTCTTATTAGAGCCAACTCTGACTTGGAACAGACAGAAAAAAACATCGCCTTCCGCACACCAAGCAATAGAATGTCTTGGGAAAGGATTTGGAGGGTTTTTTACAGTAACAAAATATATCCTGTTGATATTTCAGAATTTTAAGTTATTTATTGAACAGGCAGGAAGAGTGGCGAAAATGTTTTGCTTATCAAATTTGGAAGAATTGAAAACTAAAATAAGACCTTAAAAAAAAACATTTTATACAATTTATTCCTAAAACGTGGATGTGAAGAGTTACTTCTAACAACAAAGATATATTGTTATTTCCCAAAAAATATGGTGAAAGAACAGTTAGTGGAATTCTGAAAAGAAAATTCTCTGAAAAGAAAACAAAAATGCAATCGTAGCTTTCGGTAGAAATCGGTCGTTTGAATCAATCAGTGCTTTGAGTACAGAGTAACGATTTTAAAGCAGATGCATAATCAGATTCAGTTTTCATGAACGCGTATAATCCCTCAAAGTAAACCGATATCACGGGTTGACCTCACAGGAGAAGACGGAGGCTGTACTCTCGCCAGCCGTGGGTGAACAGCTGGAGGAGAAACAGGGTCGCTCAGTGTAAACGTTAAAGACGCAGTAAATTTGTCATAAATGTATCTCCGGCCACACTAATGTCTTTGGTCGGCCCAACCTTTTGCCTCCCAACCTTATCTTTAACGATCCTCTCTTCATTCATGTCCTCCTTAAGCTTCCTTTTTTTGGGTCTGCGTCGCACCGGTGCTCCTCACCCCCTTAACCCTGCGGATTTTGCAGAGGAATGCACTTAAAGCACTCATAAAACATGGCATTTGAGAACGAGCAAACTCCCTCTTTCCTCTTTTTTTCCGTATTCATCCAACACAAAGAGTATTGGGCTCATTTAAACTTGTCTGAAAGCACTCAACAGAGATCTCTCCCAGCCCAAAGCTAGACAAACTGTGGTCATTTAGAAATAAGCATTATGTATACAGGTATCAATAATAATAATATTATTTGTATCAAATACCATTTATTTACTATCTGAGCCAGTTTCAACAAAGTGTTGACTTTTCAGTTAATTTACAGCTTTTCATTGTTCATATCCCACTTTTTGCCTGTTGCAACCCTCACAGGCAAATAACCAATTACCAAATAACCCAAACCATTGCATGGGGACATGGGGTTATCCATAGTCAATAAGAGAAGGACCAGAAAAGTCAGTCAGAAATGGGCACCAAAGGCAAAAAATAAATGGAGACATATGACTTTAAGATGTGTAATGACATCCATCATAAAATATTCAATGGGGTTAACACCATATATATTTTCACACAACAAAGAGAACAGCGTTCATACCTGGTTTTGCATTAACCACAAGCATGAGAACAATAACACTCATTCAATCAGTGCTTGCACAGCTGAAGAGAGACATGCTGTCTGAACTTTCCATAAACATTTTTTTTTGTGCGTGTACTTTAATACAGTGCTTCAACATCCTGTGTTATATTCTCCGGGGTGTTTTTGTCCGGTTTTCAGTATATACTCACACACATACATATACAGACAGCAAAGGCTAAAATGCATTTAAAAAGGTCACTTTGTCTAGTATCACCACAAACCTGCAGAAATATAAAACAACTTGAACTTGCTTGTAGAGAAGATTTTCAATTCAGTTATTTTATTAGAATTAGATTTAGGATCTTAAATTAGATCAGATTGTTTCATCATCCAACTCTTTGTATGTGTGTATGCATATTTCAAAACTTTTAATAAGCAGACATTTGTCACAAATCGAAACCTACTTCTTAACACAATATTCTCTGAAGGCCCTAGTCTTTCTAACAGTCACACTTTCAAACCAAAAATAAACACCAAAGCACAGCGCAGATTTCAAATGTGAAGAGAGATTCACACTGTGACATCATCTGACATTTCTCTAAGAATAGACTTGCATATTAGCGGCACTTGAAATAAATTAAGATAAGCCACACTTCACTGTGCAAATTTCTTCAAGGCACATTCAACTGCACAAGTTAGGATTTAGTGGTGACAGAAAAAAGCTGTTTGCTTATGATAAATAAACACTGATTCCAAGGCAAAAAATCTACAGCGCTGCACCAAGAGGAAGGACAAAGCACTACAGTTCATTAACTTTTACGGATCAGCAACACAAGAGTGGCTTTTCCGACATTCATTGTTGTGGTAGATCCATGGGCTTTGGATGACACACGCTACAGAACTGAAGGCACACGGTAAACGAAAACCCCAGGCCCAAACAGTGGTGCACGCTGAGCCGGGACTCCCCAACACAAACCCACTAATCTGTAAATCCGTCACCCCTCCTCTCCTAAATCTCCACCTCCCCTTTAAATGTTCTGCTAATTTATAAATTCTCCAACCACCCCACCACACACACACAGCCAGCTGGTATCTATGCCTACGGTTCCTGTCCCACCCCTTCACGGAAATAAAAAGAGATGGAAAGATGTTTAAAAGTGGCCCATTCTCCACGAAGAGGCTGCACGGATTATCACAACTGGAGGATAGCGGGTCCAAAGATAATCGTATCCCACAATGCCATTGTATCGTTATCAAAAAACACTGACTCAATGTTTCACCACCACTCTCTGTCACAAACCTCTGTAGCACGGAGCATTATTATTTATCTTGGTTATTAGGAGCATCCCTTCGCTCCATTAGGGGGTGAATTTTCAGTAAGCTATCTAAATAAATGCAGGTTCATCAAATGTCGTGGAACCAAACACTGATATACAGGTGGAGAGTGATTGATGCTGGATGATAGAACTTTATTTGTGTTTCCAATACTTCAGCAACTTCAGGAACTAGCATTTATAATTAAGTAGCTCTTTGGCTATCAACGATGCTTAGGACAAGGACAGCTGCGTTCTACGTCTAACAGAAATGATCTACCAAAGTGATCCATGCTTTTTTAAAATTCTGGTAGAGAAACAACTGCTGTGCTCTTATAAAGACTAGCAGCATGTCAACTGAAAGCAAGGTAAACATACGCAAATGTCGTAACATAATGTAACAGCTGCGTGCATGTGTTCAGTTTGGATCGGCTTCGGACCTCCACCGCCACTTCTTTCGTTAAAAACACAAGGGCCTGATATTTCTCATCAGACCGTTGGCTGACTGGATTACACTCCTTCACGCTCAAGGGGTCTGCGGCACAAACAGACTGTGATTATTCTGAAATCGCCAGAGAGCTGAGACATGAGCCAGCTTTGCCTAGCTTTTGCCCAACCCGAGACTCACTCACTCCGAGAGCTCTGGCGCATGCAGAGGTTTTCAGCATCCACTGTTCTGTTTTTGCAACATGGCTGGTGTCGCATTACTTCTAGCGACAAATTGCGCAATTAAATTTAATAATGGAAATTTAATCACATGCAGCCAATTCTATTCTGATGCTGAATGACGTACCGATTTTAATCAGCCATTTTCCATGCTGTCGACCTGGAGGTCTTGCCAGGTAAGCGGAGCGTAAGAAGGCTGTACTCGTGAAATTAGAAAATCGGAAAATCTTGACGGTGATACTGGAGTTTCTCGCAGGATTAACAGCTATAGGAACACAATTCCATCAATCCCCCAGTAGACACTCAATATATCAGTTGCATGTTACCCTAACAGAAGAGGCAAAGGCAACATTGTAGTGAAAGTGTTTACTGTGGTCTGAGAAACTGAGCATAGTTATTTATTCTTACTTATTGACTTAGCAGCCACTTTTATCCTTTTATTGTTGTCGTTGTTTGCAGGTAGGTGCCCAGTTAGCCAACAGAGGCTAGTTAGCAACAAGCTGAGAAAAGCCCGCCCGGAGCCAGCGTTGGGGGGCATTCTACCAATTGTGCATCACCGCTGTGCTTTCCCTGTCACAATCGGCCAATTACATGATCTTGGTTCAAACCTGTAAAATCCAGGTCATAAGGCTCAGTATGTGGTTGGACAAGGCACAGCTGGCAATTTACAGAGGCTATTCACATTAAGTGCACAAGAGTAAAACACCAGGACCTTTCCTGTTACTAAAAGGTTTCAGTCAAAGGTGCAGTCTATTTAACCACTACGCCACATGCTGCCCTGCTAGGTGGTACAGCTGAGAAAGGGCTTGTGAAAAACATGTAATGGTTCAATGATACTGAATATAATGTCTCTCGTTCTCTATGCCTTAGGTTGCTTTTTACAGAAATATTAGCCTGTGGCTTTGTGTTCAATTTAAACTGAAAAAGAATAACAATAAGAATTTGGGTCATAGTACTCAACAAAAATCAGCCGTTCATTTTTGTTTTATTTTTGTCATTCTTTATAATCTGTATTGTACCCTTTTCATTCCCCTGCCAATATCCTTTAGGATTAATTAGCAAAAGGTGTACCCACTGATAATTTCAAAGCATTGCAAAGGGGGCTCATTTCAAAGGGGAAACTGAAGTCAAGTAAGATGTATGTACATAAAGACGCGCACACAAGCGTGTCAATTGCGCCTCATTGATCCACATGGCGTGATCAATGTCAGGAAGCGCACGCCGCAGGAGCACATCAAAGTAAAAGTCCCGCAGGAGGCGAAACTTGAGTGTTCGCACAAGAGGCCCTGCACTGAGGACCCATGCTGCTTTTATGGTGGCGGGGGACTGGGATAAGGGTCGGGGCATTTCAGGACCATGAAAAGCTAAAAAAGCTTTCGTTGTTCTACACGCTGAAAGCCCGTTCGACGAAAGGGAGACAAATGGACTCCTTTAAACCAATCAAAAGGGATGCGGATTAAAAGCTTAATGACACCTGCTGAGAGAAAATCTCAGCAGGGCGCAGAGACAGGAGCGGAAATAAATGTTTCATATTTTATTGTATTTATTTATTTATTTATTATTTAATAGCCTTCCTGCAAGAAATGGGAAGGGAGTCAGGCTCTTCGTCCCCGTTACCATGACAGCAGCAGCTTTTGGTTTCTGATGACAATCCAGGTGACTATGCAGCCTGGACACAGACCGGTGTTGTGATGGAGGTTTCTGTGCATGTGCTGGGCAGAGCTTTCATGAGCCACAAACAACATCTCAGTCAATACTCTGAATGTGTAGTAATTAGTCCCTGTGCATTCAAAAACATTATTTTTGCATTTCCAAAGTTAGACAGCAGATTAACATAATAATGTGTTTTATCACTGATAGGTGGATATTATAAAGCCTTCGGAATTTCACCTCTTAAACAGTCACCAACCAACAGAGCGAGGTGGGAGAGGTGGGCCCAGACGGTTATGTGAGCACGGTTAAATTGAAATAAACTTGTCTGTGGCCAAGGACAAATGATGGAACTGCACGTTAATCCCTACTGATACTTCCAAAAGAGGCTTTGTATTCAGAATCGCCGGCAAAGGCACGTCTTTGTTTTAGTGTCATAACTTGAAATGGCTCACAGAGCAAGGTCCAAACCTACATTTTGTGGTCAGCAGTAAAAGATGTTGGGCTTAGACCCACATGCAAACCATCTTTGAAACAACCACAAGACCAGTACTAATTTAGAACAAGGGCTTCCAATTTAAAATATGTTCTAGAAGAGACCAAACCCAGTTAAATTTTAGAGCAAATGTTTTACACCTTTATTGGTTTTCTAAGCATTATTAACACACTGAGTTGCATGGTTGCAGCTATAAAAAAAGAAACGTTTTTTTCCGTGCAGAAGGTCTTTAAAGGGGTAAAAGTCTCACCACAATGGCCACTGGTTGATTGTAACCCACACGAGCAGTCAACAACAGATGTGCTATTAGAGAATTGGCTCGTTTTACCTAATCAATCCCCATTTGCTAATTTCAGTGTTGACCGTGAAGCAAAAACATAACAAACCGCTCATTATAAATCCATTATATAAAGTGCTTTTTTATTCGTCCCGTCCCTTGATGGGCGTGTTGCTCCCCAAGAGCACCCTCTCTGGGTCTGAAGGAGGCCACCGCCAATTCTGACATGATCCAGATATTCAACGGTAGTTCCCTTGGGTTCCCACCAATGGCCACTGGAATCATGAATAGAAGACATGCACAGTTCCAACACCTTTAAAATGTCCTGAAACACACAGGTGAGATGTTCTAATCCACAGCAGGAAACATTAACAGAAAAGGAGTTCGGGTTATTCCTGAAGGTAGGTCAGAGAGTTACCGAATCAAACGGGAATGATCCAAATTTCAATAGCATCCCCTCCAATCAGAAACCGAGTAACATTACCAGTGCAGCAATTACTGGCCTACTGCCTGCAACTCCCAGAATTCCACAGAAAACATTGATAACACAACAGAACAGTATGGGACTGAGAGAAGATCTTACATTTTTGTAAACAAGTGTCATTTGTCAGTAGTTCATTGAGTTCAATCATTTGTCAATGATTTCTTACAATGCTTTTCCCCATTCAACTCCCTGTACAGACAAACTGAAGTAAGCATGCTATGTATAATTAGCTATGAGCACGGCCCTGGGCCATTAGAATGGGTTGAAATTATGCAGAAAACAATTAAAACATTAAGCATTAATCTTGATATGACTGAGCTTTCTATCCCTTCTTTTCCTTTGGCCAGTTACGTCAAAAATTAAACAATTTTTAACGACCTGTTATCGTAAATATTATCCCTAAATAGTAGCATGCTTTTTGATGCTGCATATACTATAGCACTTAACGGAACAGTTTTTTAGCCTCTACAGAGGAATTGTGGTGCAGCTGCGAGGGCAAAATAACTATTTTGTCAATTTATTATATTCAACAAATTATGTGTTTAGGTCCTTCGCGTTGTGTCTCAATCCACAGTGTCCGCAAAGGCGTTATTGCATTGATTTCCATTGGTAATGGGCTAAGTCTTAATAGTACGACTGAGGAAGACAAGACAGGAGGAGGCAGCAGGAGAGGCGACAGTAATCTGTGACAGGTCATTAAAACAGCTCCGTCTGCATCAGCCCATTCACACAGCCAGCAGAGGATATAATGGGAGAATAATGACCGGATGGGTTGATTTGACGAACGAGCCCGGCCTTTTAGAACAGGGTGGAGTAGGTGAGATCCCTACAATCCACTGCAGCCCCAGGAGGGTGGATTAGGTAGACACGCGCATCACCAAGAGAAGACGGAGGTCTGCAGGAGACCTTTAAGTGATGTATAATAGCGAATGCTGGCCTAGCCCCAGTGATGTGCAGACAGCTTCTAGCACCTTACTCCCAATTGTCTGTAAAAGCATAACGAGACAAAGTAAAATTAAGTGCGATGTTTCCTAAATGATGACTTTCTCAAGCGCTTTAAATCTCTTTTTTTGGGTACAGGTTCTCAATCTCCAAATTGATCCAAAATACCATTGCATTCATAACCACAAATTAACGGGATAGAAAAATGTTTTTATATTTATTAGGGTGTGCAAATTAGGCTTCACCACAAACCTCATTTGAAATTATTTGAATTTTACACTGTACACTTCAAAACCCTTTGCATTCCAATGGTGGCTGTAATCGTCCACCCACTGGTAAACATCCGAATACAAAAGCATTTGCTCCTCTTTCTTCATCAAGGGCTTTCACCATCGAAAACCCACTTCTTCATCCCTGGCTGCAGGGACTGCTATTTTGGATTATGACATCTGTACTTCCTTATATGTGAATACAGCACACCCTATATTTCGCTTCACTTAACATATGGTGTGGCCAGCCAGAGGAAGACCGGTTCCCCCGAAAGAGTCAAAGTTTATACTTACTTTTCCCTGGGCTTGCTTTCAGCAGGTTTTAGGCTGGAGTCTCTAAACTAATGTTTCCAACAAATGTGTAATTAAGTGTCTGCTAGTTAATTAACAATCTGCTCTTATACATTTGCGGTTTCATCATAACACTGATGGTGACAAAATGGTAACAGATGGGATATGTAATGACTTGTCAAAACAGGGCACTCTGAAATGTCTCTTTCAAAACGTTAATTCTAAGAGCAACAAAGGTCTTTCTCAGTGAAGAGAAAATCACAAACAGCCATTCAATCAGATGCACAGCCCAGGAAATACACATCTATAGATTGCTTAATGCAAAGATTGCAATCAAGGATGGTTTATGTTTATTATGAGAAATTAATGGTTCAGAACAGCAGAAAATGTTTGTCGTAATTTGTTTTTTAATCGTTTCATTGCCTTGTTTAATGACAAAGACATTGCAGAAACAATTAACACAGAGAAAACCTGTTTAAACAGATAAGAGAATAAAGCTGTTATTTTGTAGGTTTATTTTTGCTTAATGTTAAACCCCCTTCACACCCAAGACCACTACCACCATTTCACCTGATAACAGGATGCATTTGCTCTTCCACAAAAACTGTTGTGTTGTCAGAGCAGAGATATAGTGTCTATTAAGAACATGGTGTAGATCGTTGTGAATGTGAAATGCAGATCTCGGTTTTGGATTTAGATATCTCAGGCGGCAACATAAATATTCCCTATATTTAGATTTGCATCCTGAAATTTTGCAACATCTACTATTTCTCTTTATCAAAGCACATTTTTCTGGAGACTCCCTGCAGTCCAGCTCAAGGTGGCTGATTTCAACAAGATGGCCTATTCTTTGTATCGCACAATGTTCCATTTCTGCAGTGGCTGCACTTTCAGGCTTGTCCCAGTGACACACTTCTTCAGTGTGGGGAGGAGACAAAGCCCGAGCTGGGGCAGGAATACACTCCACTGAGAACGTAAGAGGCTCAGGATCCAGCCGACGTCAGCGTCCCGTTCTCATATCCATTCCCTCCCGCTCTACATTGATGCAGCGACCGCTTTATATGATAATGCCTTTTCCACCTTAAAGACACAAAGAGAGTGTAAATGTGAAATATGTATGCGGTGCAAATGACGGCGCTCTGCCGTGCCGCGGCAACAGAGCCTGTGATGTACAAATAGGAACCGGATACCATTCCATTTGCCTTCCGCGCACCGAGACCAGCGCCAGAGGGTTTAGATTTCATTGCCTGTCCTAAAACAAAAGTGTCAAGGATTGTACCGTACAAGGCTATTTCCATTGCATGAACGGATGTTCAGATCATTAGATTTCTGTCACTTAATCATTCGAGCGGATATTTGTGCAGTCTTAGCAGTTAATCTTCCAGTGACTTACTGATCAGAGATCAGGCAAATGGAACCAGGGGGTGAAAGGAATGCTCAAAACTGGGCAGCTCAGGGTATTTTCAGTGCACTGATTTAAGACAACCATATTTTTTCAAACCCCTGTTAAAGGAAAAACAGGATTCAACAGAAAGAAAATTATTGCAGGATATTTTATTATGTTTTATAATAAAAACATTTATTTTTTTATATTTTTAAGGGTTTATATTCATTCTTAAAGTAGAGGAAATATTATTTTAAAATAAGTGTATTTGTAACGCAAATTCATAAAAGAGCAATATACTTTGTCATCCACACAATGGTGCAGTACTTAAAAAACATAGGGGAACAAAACACAGTAAAAATGAATTATATTCTCTGGAGAGTCCAATAAAGCTTCTAGAACTTTCTTAAAGTCATCAGATATAAAAGGTGGCAATCTTTCAGTAACATCCACCGCCGCGGTAATGGCCAGAAAACTCCCAGTAAAATCCTGACAGAGTCATTGATCTAAAGTTAGGTGATGGCCATAGAAAAAGCTGAATCTACCAGATTCGAATATAGTATTCATCATAAAGACCAAGGCCACAGGAACAGTTGCTACCTTGCCAGGAAGAGCACGCAAGAGAATATGCCACCACGTACTATGAGAAAATTAACTCATGAGGTAACCACGAATACAAGGCTAAAAGTTCCAAATCTCCATGACTGTCAGTCCGGAACAGGATACAATGTAAGAAAAGACTTTTGGTAGGCTTTAGCATCTTCTGGTACTGGTTCCCTAGTTTTAACCAAGGGAACAACAGATTGTACCAGGATATCTCGGCCAAAAGTCTTGGACAGTATGTTAGGAGGCCCACAGTGTGTGGAAAATGGACATTCCAGCATGACAATGAGCCCAAGCATGCATCAAACTCTACAAAGAAACTGTTATGTGAAGAAAAAAATCTATGTCCTTTACTGGCTATTGCAATCTCCAGACCTTAATCCAACTGAACATTTTTGGTCTACACTCAAGAAAGCTGGTGGAGCTGAGGAATGGTTAAAAATCCGCAAGGAAACATGCCACAACAGGATAAAACACCACAGGAAGCATCTTCTCAGTGTCATCAATGCAATGGATGGAAGTACAAAGTACTGATTTGGCAAATGTGCATTTTAAATACCACACAAATATTTGGCAAACAAAGCTTATTTTCTATTTATTTGAGCAAAAATAAAACTATTTTCTTGGAATACATGTTAATGGTTTAATTTAACATGAGTGTTATTTTTAAAAGTGGGCAATATATACATTACATGTCAAGGATGACAAGGATGTTATTTTTCTTTGTAAGAAATTGATTTCCTAAATGATTTAAATAATGATCCAGTTTGAACGAGTTTAATTTCTAGTAAAATTTTTAAAAGGCACTCTTACTGAAGCAATTGAGGGCTTTGGATTAAAGAGTTATTGACGTGATCTTACCACCGCCGGCAGAACAATCTCTCGATCTTACCAACCTCTTGAACTATCCCAGAAGATTTGCGTCCGGGAAGGTGATCGCAGACAATGCAACCAGGCCGGAGTAACCCAGTCACGAACGGAAAACTAAATCAACTGAAGCACCAGGTGCCACTTTTGGCCTCCAGCAAACCGGTCCCTCCATAAGCTTACTCTCTAAGGTCTTCCTCTTTGCTGAGCCCCCCCCAATTCTACCCACCTTCCTTTTGAGCTTAATCACCAGCTCCCATTCTATAGCAGCTGGCATGGCCCGTAATACAAGGTGTAGGCTAACATAATGCACGAAATATGAGCCACAGCAGAACTAACTCAAAGTTATTTGTCAAAGAAAGAACACATAAAGAATAATGCCTTCCATAAGGAGGGAAAGAAAGCAAAGAAAAACATCTGTTTGTCAAGCCCTGAAGTGAAACGCAGTTTTTACTTTTGTTTAGTTTTACTGTAGTGTAGCCATGATTATTAGCAAATTGCACTTTTTCCCGCTCTATTCATGAAAAGTAAGTACTGTTAAACATACACTGGAGAGACAGGCTTTTTTCTTTTCTTACACCTTTTAACAAATAAAACAAATAAACAGTCTTTTAACCTGTTCAAACAATGAATACATTTTAAAACAAAGAGAATAACACGATTGTGTAAATTCAAAGGTCATGATCTGCATTACATAAGAACATACACTCTGGGTTGAAATTACGCTATTGTGGATGAGATTCAAGGCAGTTGTCAATGATGTTCAGTGAAAAGATGTTGTTCAAAAAGATCGCAGACCTGTAATTACCTAAGATGCCCCACCCCCATGTAAAGGGCTGGTCAATTGGCACACACATTCTCACTATGTAGGAGAAGGTGAGAACTTCCATTTGAGACGTATAGCGAAGACATCCTCTTGTAACTACCTGTTTTAACTCAAATTAAACATTAATGCTCTAAAGCTTTAAGTGAGATTCATTTATACTATTGAAATTATCAATATTGTTATAGATGTATTGTAAGATCATGGAGCTATAAAACTGGTCTGAGACATAATTTAGAGGTTCAGATACATTAGCTACTGCACAACATATTCAATAACAAGCTAGTTCCATAACTCTTGCCCGTCTCGAATCTTCAGCATCATGTAAATTTGAAGTTTATAAAATGTACTGTTACATGTATTTGAAATTATGTCAACATCACCTTCTCATGTTACCCAATAGTGAAGTGAAGAAGGACAAAACAAAAAAACAAAAAACAAAAGTGCCTTGGCAATGGTAGTCAATGTATCTCCTCTGACCTTTATTTAATCAAATTACTTAAGAGGTTCCGTTATCATTTAAACTTAACGCAGTTGAGATTTCGTACACATCCCAGAATCAGCAACCGGTGGGGCTTTCAATACTAGAAAGCCATCAGATATAGTGACTTGGTTATCACTCATTTCCAAATCCCTAGCTCTTATTTGTGAGTCGGGTGTGAAAATCTTATTTATGAGTCGGGGTGTGGTACATATATGCATTTTGTATATTATAATATATGTGGTTGAATATTGTAATCTAGGAAAACTACGTGTTATTGGACTATATAAACACACACAAAGAACAAAGACGAAGCCCTTGAAAAATACCTTCTTAATTTGTTCTAAAATACATAGATGAAAAAGCAAGCCAAATCTATTTGCTGTTACTAAGTAAAAAGTGTGTATTTGCTAGCAGTGCTCAATGTTATCGGGATGTTCGTCTGAAACGAGGCAAAAGTTGGCGCCATAACGCCCCCTGTCTACGCACGGATTAACTGTTTTTAGGCGGGACAGGTCCGCTCTATGGCATCGTTTTGAGGTGGGACAGGTCCGCTCCGCGGCACACACAGGCACATGGTGTGCTTGAGAAATACTAAGTCCCAGCCTAACAGATGTCTAGTATCAGTCTCACTGAGCTGCTGCAATGCAGCTATGGAAAGATCATAACGACCGCCGAGCTGCCGACATCAGGAAATTTATAGTACCCCCATCCCACAAGCCAGATTCGATGGCTGGAATCCCGTGCCAAGGGGGGTGGAACATTGACTGTGAAAAATACAAAGTAGTCTGCCAACAATAGTAAAAACCTGATTAAAACAGACAACACTATATTTTAATAACCAAAGCATTATGTTTTTAGGGATTTTTGAGAGTCGTTCTGAAGAAACCATAGAGTCGAACAGGACCAACGTCTATAAAAAAAAAAAAAAACTCAGTTCAATCCCCACCCCACCCACTAACGTGCTGACATCAGCATCATATATATGTAGCCACTAAATCATTCAATCTATTGTTTTATTACATATTGTAGCAATATCTGAAAAAACTGGTTCTTCTATACAATTCCCAAGGCGGTACGTGCGCATTCATGTCGTTTCGGTGCTAATAAATTATTAGGAGAGAATAATGACAAACGGGTCTAGAGAAAGGTAGTAGTTATCAGCAATCAGGTCAAACGAGCCCGGCAGTTGAGAGAAGGGTCGCGCTTATCTCGGTAGAAATAGCTTAGCGCCTCGTAAATGTTGTGTTTGGCCCACCATTCATATACCACTAAAAACGTTTAAATTAGTACTATGTGTTGTAATTGCTATTTATTTTACAGGAGCAAAGGAACCGAACGAGTAACAAACGAGTTTTAATTTTCTGTCCTGGATTTACTGTAATTCCCCAGTCTGCCCCGCTGGTCGCATTGCACTTACATGTTTGTCACCATTTAACTTTACGCCCTCGGCGATGCTCGTTAGCAACGCATGACAATTGGCAACAGGGGGAATTTGTCAAAGTAAAACCTTAATCTGCAACAAGTACGAAATATTACTCAATCGCTATCATTAACACCGAATTAAAGCGGAGGCAATGGTTTAGACAATAAAACATTAAACACTTATCGTTGTTTTCAGACCCCCTCCTTTTGCAATCTTAAACACAAAGAAACATAACTAATTGAGCAGCACATCGCCACTTCCCGTGACTTAAATTCGAAGACAACAACATTTAATTCGTGTGGATTAACTGACATATTTTCGTCTCCCTCTTCTTGTTAAAGTTGAAACGTGCATGGCACAGTGGAGCCGCGGAAGCACCACCGACGAGTCGATTCATATGGATCGTCGGTTATTAGAACACGGTATAAAGATAGCGGTGTGTCTAAATACATTCTCAGCCAAAACATTACAGTAGGCTTATAGCAGGCTACCAATCAAGAGTGATCCTGAACAATTTAATTTGGTTATAATGGAAAGGTATCCTGGAATACCGGTCATATTTACAAAGCTGATCAGAAAATTCATTTTTTGTGAATTTAATAATCTGACAAAAATATGTTTCAGTTTTTAGTTTACCCTATAGGTCACTACTAGAACATCCCTAATTTCATAGTGTTTTCTGCAGTCCCTGATCTGCAACATATTTTTAAATGCGCAAGGAAAGATGGCATTTAAATTGCCCGTCGTGATGAAATACTGTGAGAGAGAAAGCTTCTTTGAAGCTCGGGGTAAATGTGCAAAACATTCTATGCGGTTTCGAAATTAAAATAACAAATTTTGTTGAAGTTTGCTTTAATTAAAATGTAAACATTTCCTGCCCAACACGCACCGCTCAGTGCCAAACTTCAGTCATGCCAAAATGATCAGCAACTTAAGTTCTTTTTAAGAACTTCTGATAGGACGTCCATTCAATGAAATACTGACACGCCATCGGCAATTGGGCGACACTGGTTAGTATCCCGCTGAACCTACCTTACTAGAGAAAGGTCCGGGAATTAGTAGCTTCAAAGCTTGTCTCTTAAGCTCCACCAGCCGAGCGTTACAGTTCTCGCACCAAACTCCACGATCAGACCCTGGTGAACTCTCACTGCCCGAACCAGGGGATCCAGTGCCAAATCCCGGGGAGCCACCCAGAGACCCCGGCGAGCCTGTGCCTATGCACGGGGATGTGGTACCAGGAGAGCCCGAGAAGGACCCCGGAGATGATGTGCCTGATCCAGGTGATGGCGTTCCGGAGGAATTGGGCATAGAGCCGGCACCTTCAGGGGCAGGGCGGTTGCCGGAGCGCGATTCTTCGTACGCTTTGCGGTACCACGTCTCTGGGGAGAAAGAGGCTGATTTGGTCGGAGAAGAATCTGTCATCTGTTGAAATATGAAAAACATGGAAAATTAAATACATATATTACATTTCAAGCAAATGAAAATATACACGTGTAAAGCTTACCTATACATTTTTTTCCAAATATTGACAATAGCTAGAAAGCATTACACAAACAAACAAATATATTAAATAGGATAATGGCAAAGACGCAGACGCAAAAGTAGTTACAAAGGGTAACCGTTTTAATGTGCACATAATTCATATAAATAAACATTTAACAAAGTATTTTTAAGTGGTCAGCGTGTTAGAATATGTATATAGGCATGTATTATTATTAAGTTACTGAGTCTAACGTACCCCATATTTTCGGCTTCTGGTCGTCACAGAAGACCTGTCTTTATTCCCAGTGAGAGAAGTCATATTGAAGATTAGGGAAGGGGAGAGGGGAGAAATAAAATCTTTATTGTTTCACATCCAAAAAAAAAGAAAAAAAAAAGGTTTTTGTTGATCCCACAATCCTCACTTATCAGATGGTTGATAAGTAAAATCTACATCCAACTACAACCAACTGGGGAAAAACGGTAAAAAATAAAATATATGGCTTAACAGTAATTCCACTTGCTCTACTTTCGCAAATTTCCGAACACGAATTAGATCCTTATTCTCCTCACGTCTGTCCCGACTTTTAAAATCCAATGTAAAAGCATGCCTTTTTGGTTGACGGAAAGATTTGTTTCCGTAAAGCCAACATCTTTCAAGAAACACAATCCCTTAACTGTGTGAAACAGTGAGCAACGCGGTGTGCTGCTGAGAAGCAAGGAGAGCGCCGTGACAGGCAGAGTCGATAGCGCTAACCTTGCAGAAACACTGTCTCCTCTGCTCTCGTCGTACTTGCGACTTTTGCAAGTCGTTTGGAAGACTCGTAAACGAAAAGCTGGCCAGGGGGCGTGTTCTCTTCCGCCAGCCAATAAAAAAACTATATCAGAGTGAATGACAGGTGGGATATTGGCATTACTTCCCTATGTACGCGCGCACAGCGTCCATTGAGACAATCGCAGCTAGGTTGTAATCGGCTCAGTGGTGAATTGTGAACAGAATCTGCAAGAGTTTTTTCTTTTTGTTCCAGTAAAAATATAATCCTAGCTGTGCTCCTCATATAACTAGAAGATGCGTTGTCATGTAAATAGCGGTACACCCTAATTATAAAACTGAAACATTGTTAGATCTCTTGAGACTAACGCTTATTCTTCAAACCAATAGCATTATGGAAAAATATTTAGCACCACATTACTAATATCACCATTATAGATTTTGTATCATACATTGTATCCTTTTATATGTTGCCTGCCAAAGACCTGAAATACACACAGGTATCAACAACTGTTGTATGTCTGTCCTTACTACAACAGAGCTGGATAGCCGTTATCTGAGTGGTTAAGTGGTTGAGTAGATATATAGCGCCATCTGTCGTTATTAGATATGACTTGGTGTGTTCAATCCGACCTGCAAAATTATCTCTTTTTTTGTCGACATTTTTTTAGCAGACGCTGTTTATATGTATATGTAGCCTGGAACTCACCTATGCAATTTAGTTCAGGATTTGAACCTGCAATTTATAGGTTGCTTGTAAGTCACCTTAACCATTCTATCACTTACTACCCTAATTGAACGGAATTCAAGTCTGTCCCTCTCACCTTGTAGTTGTACTAACACTGTAACATGTTCTCATTTTGAGCCATACAACTATTTATAATTTGATATATTTGTAAATATTTAATAACACCATTGCTTTCAACTTATGAACCAACAAGTCTCAGCTCAAAGATTTCGTTTAGGATTCTTTTGATTACATTGTGTAATATTAATTAAATGTATCAATTTTACTACTCACCCTATTTAAAGGGGCTAACGATTACTTAATTACAGAGAACAAGTCCTGAAATAGTTGACAGAATGCATTACCGGGATTACTCTATATTTTTAAAGTGTTTAAGACTGAAAATGTGAAATCTTTAGAATTCTCTATGAAAAGAAATAGCAGCTGGAAAGTTTTTATTAACTTTTTTAGGAACATGGTAAACAAAAGCAAACCAGATCTTATAATTACTGTGTATTTTAATTGGATGTGCTTCCTGTGTGTCAGTCTTATGTAGATAAGTAATTAAAAAGATAATAGTGTATTTGAGTAATTAAACTACCACTTTATGGTCGAGCAATATCAGATAAATATACTGAGCCCCTAATTCCATAAAATTGTATCGGAGGAACATGGGTTAATTTAGAGTAAATGAGCTCGGAATGACATCGTACCACCCCTTTGCAAGGCTGAGTGACTCCACAGAGATAATGAAGAGCCGGGTATGGGAAAGAGGAAAATCGCCCATTAGATGATTCTGTGGTCAAAGCTTACAAGCAGCCTTCATAGGGTCTCCTAATTAATAATCTTTACAGTTAATGGTTTTTCCCACACCTTATTAATCTTGTTTTTTTTTTTTTTGTCATATTCCATCTTCTGAGGTGCAAAAGCTCCAAAGGGTTTTTCCCTATTCAGTTCTTGCAATCATTAAAATGGTTTCACCATTAACAATGCGCTATGTGGACGGATGTGTACACCTCCGCATATATTAAGGAGCTATAGGTGGCTCTGCCACTGGATAGGCAGAAGGACCAAAATTGACACCCTGTCTCTTGTTTATTTTTCTTTCTTCTTGACTAAAAACTAAACAAATTCACAGAGCTGACCCATAAAGTGCTTGACCATGTGCTCCACAGTAGGTCCACACCGGGAGAGGTGCATTAGAGGCTATTGATCATCTGTGGTCATCATGCTCACAAAGTCCTTGTAAAAAATAACATTCTTGTCAGGATCCACGGCGGCTGACAGCATCTCCTCCATCTCCTCCTGGGTGAAGGGCTCTCCTTGATTTGGCAGAATGTCAACACACACCATACGTTAGTTGTTCTCAAGCCTGGTCTCGGAGGCCTCCCATTCAATAGGGTTTTCATCTCTCTTTAAATCTTTAAATAAGCTTAAATACTGGGAGAAAGGGCTAAATAAGTTCAACCAAGGCAATAATGAGTTAATAATGAAATAATGATATAATAATGAGATAGTGGAATTAATAATTAAAGTTCTTAGGCACTTGAATAAAAAAATGCACACGCAGGGATCCCCCAGGATCAGGGTTGAGAACAGGTACAAATGCGATGCAAAATTTAGTTTATGGAAAAAAAACTATACATATTTAAAGGAACTACCAATGAATGTATCAGAAATTAAATAGAAAAAAAACAAGATTTCCATATAGCGATTCTACATAACTTGACTTGTTGACTCTTATTATGTTAAATCTATTATCTTGTGCCATACAGTCCTACTGTGTGTAAAACATCTTCTATGTCGTTAAAAGCACAGAACGGATGAGGAACTTAAAGTTATGAATTTTAAGTTATACTGACCATAAACATTAATAATTATGAACAAATTTTACTGCTAATCATTCAATGTACTATTACAGTCATTTTGCATCACTGAGTACAATTATGATCATTTTTATAGACATGCATAAGAATATACGTGGTACGGTCATTCTTCTCCATTTTATTACGTGCTTAAATATTCTTAAAATACATTTGAAAGGGCTATCTGTAAATTATCAGTTTACCTTCCAGAGTCATGAACTTTGTAAGCTCCTCAGGTTCCAGGTGGCCCTTCTTCTGCTGATCTAAGACCTAGTAAGGTATGGGAAAGAAATCATATCTAACAAAACTGATGAAAACTAATGAAACACGTTCTGTGTCTTCATTCAGATATCCCCTACTCCTTCCTCAAGAATCTCCCCACTATCTTACTCGGCAGTAAGAAGGTGTTAGTGTGTTAAATAAAAAATAATTGCCTGTCCAACTTAAGATAAAAACGCCATTTTCAAAAAGCCCATTCACATCTATTGTGTGCGTAAAATATGCAATCCGTTCTTGAAAAATAATGTACATTATTATTGCTTAAGCAGGGGATGGTGTGCCAATTAAAGATTATATACTCTAATTCTGTGGTATGTGGCCATTTGTTTCCTTACCATGAAGGCCTGAATGAGCTGGTCTTCAGGGATTGGTCGAAACCTGCATTTGAGTAAGACATATAAGAGTATGGTATTCCTGTAGACTGTAGAATGTTTGGACCTACCAACAGCACCATTGCATTGAATATACAGAGGTAGGGTGGATAACAGAAAGAGCAACAACAGCGCTAACCTTTTTTTCTAACACAATCATCTGTCTATGAATCTTGTTGAAACTTACTTTTGTAATATATATTTGTCAACATTTCATCTGTCAAAAATATGAAAATATTTTTTTTCAAACTGCATTTTAGCAATAGAGATGTGTAATGTTTTTACAGAAGAAATATTATTCTGTAATTCAGAATGTGTACACAGACGGCAGTTTCACAATGAATAATATTTTCCTCAAGAGAAATACTGAATTGTCATGCAAATAAGACCAGGACGAAGCTTCTCAATTGCACATGAATTTCTTTAAAAAAAGGTCACAGCCTCCTTTTCATTATAATGCCACATAGATCTATAAACTCTTGGAGGCTACATAAGAAAAGTAATAGATTGGCCAGTAAATCCAGCATAAATTCACCTTTTAATGCGTTCCAGAAAAACTTACCTCACCTGTTCTAGGAATTTTTGGAAGCTACAACCACACAGTCAAGTAGAGACAGATCTCTTCCTGTGGGCCACAATTCTGCTTACTTTGTAAGTGTTTACTGTAAAATCCCTTATAGTGGAAATCTAATTTAGTTATTAAGAGATCAATTGTAGAAATGTGCTCAATATACAGAGGAATGATCTGTGGAATTTGCTTTACTCAAGGGTTTACTGAAAATGTCCTTCGTGATATCTATCAACTCTCAGCTCTGTCATCGCAGAAGTTACTACAGCATTAAAAACAACAAATGATCACACATACATTGTGGGCAAACATGAGTATAACAAAAGAATAAATTAAACCAGTTTCTACAAGTACAGAAGGATTAGGCCAAATGTGCCAGCTTGTGTGATCAAAATGTACCTAAATCACCAATTTGTTCCAGTGAAAGCATAAATGTATTCCCAAGTGTCTTCTCAAAGGACATAGGTAAATACAGACGTTCTGCGTACATAGCAATTGAACAATGACTCAGACTGTAAGTCTTAACATGTGACCCAATTGCACTGAGCAACACACTATACTAATGCTGCTTTTAGCCTGCAGGTCAGCTGCAGCACAGAATGTTTGGTTATATGTGGAGTACAGAGTACACAAAATCAATCAAATTAATTTTACAAAACTGAAGAGAAGGTGCACAAGTGCACAGGTACATTATGAACTTACAGTAACTTACTTTCGTTCCAGCAGCACCTTAGTCATTGTTGGGAGGAATTTATCAAATCGAATATAGCCAGTGGGCTCCTCTTCCTCTATCTACAGGGATAATTAGACATTTACTAAGCAACATTAATAGGCAATGTTCACCCAAAACTTCCTCTCAAGTCCTCAAGTATTCCTCCAACTTAATGAATTGTAAGGCTGCGTCAACAGTAAGTAAAGTCATGATACAGAAAAACCATATGCACTAACCTTTGCTAGAGGAAAGAAAACAGCTGTTTGGCCCTTAAATGGCTCAGTTGGTAAAGGCACTCGCCAGAGTTCAGACTAAACCCTATGTTTCAGATTTGGATCTCGATTATGTCATTTTCCGGCTTCGACAAGAGTCTCGAGTGGCAATTGGATGAACAGAAACCAATTCTGGAGCCTCCTTGTGTCTTTTGGAAGGGTCGTAGCACAGAGCTTAGATACAATTGCATGATTATGCAAAAAATGATTGCAGAAGGTAGAAACAAATTTAACATCTTACCTCTGCAATAATCTCATGTAATTCCCCCTCAGTTGGAAAGCAGCCTAGTGACCGTATGATGGTTCCAATCTCCCTTTGTAATAAACGCAACAGGAGTTTAGTTACATTTACATATTGTATGTCACCCAAATTACACATAAGATGTTCAGATTAGGTTTGCTGCTTCAGTTTACACAAGTCCATGGAATGCTGGGTGCTCAAAAAATAATCAGAAATCAAAACCTGAATCTTAAATCACAGCCGGAAAACCAAGACCATGAGGCACATTGAGAAAATAAAAAAGCCACAACTTGGTTACTAATGTAATTATTATTTATTTAATATTTGTATACTATGTTTCGTGTATTTTATTTACATTCTACTAACAAAACTAATAACCAGCCACATAATCTATGGTAGAAGGTATCAGATATTCTGAGTCAATTCAAGAGATTGACCAAGAGGTGGCAGTAGTGCAATGGTGTGTGTGTGTAGTTCTAGCACGTTAGATCCCTTGATGACAATTGAGCAACGTTTGATTGACACAGATTATCAAAACATTTTTGCAGATCAGGTGCATAGCTTCATGGTTACAGTTTACCCTTAATCGTATGGATAGTACTGTCGCAGAATTCTTGACAGCAACTTCAGTTTACCTGCACAGTCCTCAAACCAACAGAGTATCTTTGAGATAAGTGGAATGGGCAGTAGGCGGTGTGAATGACCCGCCGTCCAATTTTGTTCTTAATTCATTCACTTCAGTACTCAGCAAAATATAGAGTTAAATGTGTAAAATGCATTAGCCCAACATATCATTTGAAATATTTGAAAATGTTTCATGTGATAAATGAAAATGTTGAAGTAGAGCCTATAACGTTTTTTTTAGTATCGCAGTGGTACATAATTTCAAGGGTGTTTAAAAATGGGCTACAGTCGTAGGCCATGTCTTACTACAAGCCTATGTACCATTTTGTGGTAGGAAGATTAACTTTACCTTAATTAGTTTTGGCTATTGCTTTTTTGTGTTGCATATCTTACCTGACGTCAACTGTCTTGTTTAACTCGTGGTCAAAGACTTCAAAAGCGTCGCTGATCTTTTTTTCAACCTCCGACACTAAGACTTCTTTAAAAATATATAATAAAAAAAAATAGCCGTGAAGGAGTAATACTTATCTATCATACTAAACCACAGTTACAGAAAAGCATGCAATGTTTATTAAACGGTTAAAAGCAATTGCAAATGCCCAGCACTCTAATACAAAATAAACAGTAGGTTTGATACTTGATAGCAAAGTGAATGTATAAAATGGACTGCCATCTACCTTAACCATAGCAAAAAATAGTAATTGGAAAACAAGTTATTGAGATTCGCAGTCACCAAACCCCACGCCAATAGAGAGAGGAATTGGACCTTCTCCCTTTAATACCGAACGCCAATGGGCTAGTCACTGTGCTGTCCTGTTTCGTTAATGCGAATCTATATTAAAATAAACTTTAAAATCAGTTGGCATCACCTATTACACTCATTTTACATAGCTTGCAACAGTACCTGCGCTTTCCTTGCATTCCGCCATTTTTTGCATTAACCGTTTCCTTAGCAACCGTGGTGTAACTGAAAGGAATACTTTGGAGCTGGGGATCCTTTTACACAGAGATGAGAGTGCTCGCAGCGTTACTTGAAAATACTACTGAGATGTATAACAAAACAGATCATTTTAACAGATTTCTCATAATCAAGAGTTCTTTCTAAGAGAGTGATCTGAAAGGGCATTTTTTAGAAGAGTTGATATTTTCGCAAATAGATGCAGAGACCAAGTGCACAATTATAGGTAACACTTTTAGATCTATTTTAACAAAGAATCCTTACATTTTCCTGTGTAAATATTCCCAACATTCTAGTGTCCACATGGGGTAACTCCCCTTCATTGGCTGCTACAAACCACAAAGAACATATAATGACTTTTAACACACAATAACAAAATGTATGCCTTGGGTCATTTTTAAATATAGTGTCCTGAACAGTATTTTTTTTTCTTATTGAGGCAAGCAGAGTTAGGAATATTTTATTTTACAGAGGTTTATGGAGGACCAGTCTAGGGGTCCATTGCAGGGGTCAGCTGAATGTTGGCTGCACTAGAGTACAATAATAATAATTGTAGTTAAAATAGATTTTATTTTTATAGCACCCTTCAAACCAGTCTCAAAGAACTTTAAAAAAAAATGAAGCACAAAGTACTAGAATAATATTAACAGTAGAACAGTCAAAAATGCAACGCGAAAAAAATCAGTTTTGAGCTGTGATTTTAAGACTCCAATTGATTGCGCGTCCCTCACGTGTGCAGGAGGAGAATATCAACTCAGTTTCAAGGCCGTTCCTCCCTGAGGGAGTTAGAGATCACTGCCAGAACCTTTGCTGGACATGGAGCTCTCACAAAGTTCTCCAGGACGTGCCTCTTTCACCGGCCTCTGGGTCCACACTGGGTTAGGGTGCAGATGGGATACAGCCGACAGGCCTTCTTGGGAACAAATGAAGGCAGGCAGACATGGCCTTATGCCAGGGACAGTAGCAAGCATTACATGCAACCACATTGCTGGTCTTTGGAGTCATAGGGATGTCTCTGTGATTGGGATGTTCCTGAGGAGGTGACAGTTTTCCCTTCACGAGAGGGACAACAAATAAAAAGTACATTGCTTCCAGCCCTTGCTATTGACTTAGTATGAGAATGAGATGTTCTTTGGTATGGAAAGATTCATAGTCCTTCTGAATATGTTCATGAGTCAGGCATAAAAAAATCACGTCACTCGATTGCCCATTTCAGCTCAGTAGTCCGGTTGTAAAGATTTATGCGCTTCTTTAATAATTATTACGGTAGGCACATCCACCACATACCTTCGCGTCACTACGGTAAGATCTACGTGCGCTCCACAATCGTGCTGTCGCCAGTGGTAGAGAGACGCAGGCAATAGGAGCTTTGTTTTGGCGCAGTAAAATTTCTAGGCGGCTCTCCTTGTTTTCCCGTAGTTACGTCGTCTGCCGACGGATTTTTCTTCGTTTTTTTCTTTTTTGGTTTGGAAAGATCTGTTACATCTAGTCCTCTCTGTCAGTGTGAAAATACATAAGGATAAATAATATACCAAAATGAGTTCGATCAACGTAAAAAAGCTAAAGGTAAACGAGCTGAAGGACGAGTTGAAAAGGCGGCAGCTTTCCGACAAGGGGCTGAAGGCCGAATTGATGGACAGATTGCAGGCCGCACTTGATCTGGAGGCCCAAGCCGGAGGCGCTGTATCTGGGCCTGAGGCCGAGGAAAATGGCGCAGAGGGTGGTTGCGACGATGTGGTAGGCCTGAATGATATGGGTGAGGAAGACCTGGAAGACGATTTGGTAGGAGAGAGTATGGAGGCTGATGAGGAGGAGGATGGAGACGGCGGCGAAGCGGACGCTGACGAAACTGCTGTGGTTGAGGGCGCAGATGTAGGAGGGCAGCAGGACGATGAGATGGGGGAGGAAGATGACGAAGATGCCGGCGTAGAGATGGATAAATCGGATGAAGACGACGATGTAATATTGAAAGAAGATGATGAGGAGATGGACAAATTTGACGACGACGAAGGTGCACCAGAATCCCAGTCTGCAGAAGGCAAGAAATTTCAAATTCATACATTTTCTGCTGGGAAATTCACGTGGAAACGCCTGGTTGTCTTAGCGGTCAAGTTGTCGTTTTATCGGTTCGTCTTTGGATTTTAGCTGGATTTTGTATTTCGTGGAGTTTAATGACGGAGGGGTTTGGTGTGTTGATTTGGTTACTAGCTTGGCTTTTCGAATACGTATACGCGATACAAGATTGATCTGCTTGCTAGCTCAACTGTGGTGAAATGGTGGCTCCTCGTAGCGCCGACAGTGGAGGAAGGAGGCATGTCTCGACTCCATTGTTCAAATGGTAAACGTTGATACGGGTTTGCAAAGCTGCTTTGTGGGTGATGCTATAGCAGGTTTACCGTATGTCAGTGTTGTATATTGGATATGTCTATAATTGGGTAGTTATTCTTCTTTCATTGTTAGTGTGTATTCGCATTTGACTTATTCCACCAGGGTGGTTATTCAGACACCATAGTTTTAGCATTAGCATCCTAGATAACTACCTCGGCCATGTCACAACACGATCTCAATAGGTTTTCGGAGCCCGGTTCGTTTTGCCGAAAAATAATTTTGCATTTATTTCTGAGCTGGAAATGTGTGTTGCTTCTCGTACACCATACACTACATTAATTATTTCGGATATCACTTTAAACAAACTGACTCCGCAAGTCAGAACATTTTACTATTAAGCAATTTATCTACCTTCACCGGCATGGTTTAGGTTTTGCTCCTTTAGTTTATATTCAAAATACGAGTAATATACTCTTAATTCTGTTCAGAGCTTGCCATTAGAATTCGGTCCATGCACTGTAACTGGCGGAAATAAACGCACGTAACCCTAGTGTGGGCCACCATGTAACACCTGGGTCCAACACGGAGGAACACTTCATTATTTTTGTTGTTTTATTTCCAAAGGAGATGCGGACAAAGACAAGAAAGCTGAACAGAAGAATAAGAAGGGTGTTAAGAGACGCCGAGAGGAACATGGAAGGGGCTACTTTGAATTTATTGAAGAAAGCAAATACAGCCGGTAAGGATGGTACAGTTTGGCCTTTGGTATTCCTGAAGTGCCACTGTATACGGTTTTGAATTTAACTGTATTGGCATGTTAAGAGCCAATGCTTGTATTGCTTACATCAGCCAGTATACACGAATTTATTTTAACAACAACGTGTGCAAAGAAACACACATTTTAATAATTCTCGAAGTTCGATGCGAAATTAAGAATACCGTAACATACTACATAAAATATCGCTATTCTACCAAATGCTAAAAGAGCTGTATATCTTAGTGCATTATCGTACAGTTTTGTAGCTGTAGTAATCGTCGTTTTGGCCTGCGTTGTAACTGACCATCGTTATTGAATGTCGCCTTCAATCGAAGAAGGATATGCCCACATTAGCTTATTATGACAAAGAAACGGCTTTGCTTTTTTGAAGGGGGTGGGGGTAAGTATTCGATTTACGTCGCGCATCCTTTCGCGTTAACGATTTTACACTTGGACAAATCATTCGTAAAGTGGTAAGTGGTGCGTGTAAATACTGGGTGTTTGTGTTAAATGTTTTGTTTATGTGTTTTACTGTCTTGGACCCAATTGTTGTTTTCCATCGCCGCCTTTCACTCTCACCGTCTCAGCCATGCCAACATTGAGACTCTCTCTTGTTTTGTATTTGGTTCCAAAGAATCTCTTTCTCATCCCCATCACTTTTGTGATATCATTTAGTGTTTTATATGATGCTTTGTCGTTTTTCTGTTGGTGTGAAAGTCTTTGCTGCTTTCGTACCACGAAGGCAGCCGGTCATTCTGTTGTGATTGACCTTTTAGCGTGTAGCTTATTAGATTCTCGCAGTGATCAACAAAGGCCCATACCATTCATCTGACAACTTGATGCTGGATTTGCAAGGGAGTTAATGGTTTATTGGTATTTTGTGTCGGTCAAGCAGTAGGACTGACGTTTTAGTATAAAATTTTAATGTTATCCAACCATCCATCCATTTTCGAAAACTGCTTATCAGGGTCGCGGGGGGACGCCGGAGCCAATCCCGGTAGGCGTAGGGCGCAAGGCAGGGACACACCCTGGACGGGACGCCATGTTAATGTTGTTTTTATTTAAAATGTTCCGTAAATATCTTTGTGGGTTTTTTGCTTTATTACTTTTTTTTAGGCTTTTACGTTTAAATGCACATTATATAAGAAGGCAGGGGCAGAATTCAGTTTTTATATGCATGTTCTTGTTAGACTATCAAATGTCTTTGACATGAAAAAGGAAATTTGATCTGATCCCGGGCTCCCACAGTGGGGGTTTTGGTAAGTAGTCCACTGTTGCATTGAATACAGTTAGGCATCATTTTGGCTGTTTTGGGACATTCTCTGACCATTGCTTTCCCCACACAGTCCAAGGTTTGCTTTCAACTGAGGTACCTAAAAAAATAACTGTAGGTTAAATTGTGTTGCTTTTGTCTACACATTTTTTGGCTTATGTTGATTGGATATTAGCAGGCAATGTGCAATTTCTTGCGTAGTAGAGTTTGTGTTAACGCACTGCCCGGTAACCTCTACTTTCAAGTCGAGGCAGATCGAGGAGGCTGCTGGATGCACTCCCCCGGGTTTGTCCATATGCTCTTCCTGCTATTTCCGTATGAATGGGTTTGTTGCCAAATAAAGCGGAATACCAGTTAAGTTTAAAACCGCGTGCCCTGGCTTGCTTGTATCTGTTGCTGGCCTTGTAATGCACCCTTCTGTGAGATCAAATTGTGTAATCGTGTAAGCCTTACTCTAGTAATGTGTTATGTTAATATAGCCCAAAAATATGGCATGAGCCAACTTATGGCAACTGGCGGAGGGAACGTAAGTGTATCTTTGCATAAGCAGTCGTGTCAACAGTTTGCTTGTGAATGTTTCTCTTCGTGTTCGATTACTCTGCTTTGTCAGGAGAAGTTTATTAGCGCACTTTGTTTCAAGTTGAGATCGTGTTAACACTCGGTTTAGGGATAAACAGGCGAGTGGCAGGATAAATGAATTGTTCTGCAGTGATAAATTATGAATGTGAAATGCATATACACTGCATGGTCATGCTGTAGTTTTGAAAAGTGGTTTTAGTTGTGAATTGCCATGCCCAAGCCATTGGTTTGTCTGTAGTTGAATGTCCAGTGGGTAAACGGGTTTTTTTTCACGCATGCTTAAATTTAGATAGGGCTTATATACCAATTATATTACGCCTTCTATGTTTTTAAGGCTAGGCATGGAAAAACTGGGAACCCCAAAAATAAGATGTTTTCCCGAGAGGAGTGCGAGTTAGAAAGATGAGTTTTAGACTACTGAAGGCAAGACATTCAAATGGGTTGTTTATATAGTCTAATCAGAGACCATTTCCATATCCACTTTTTGCCCTTTGTGGTATTAGATAAGTCTCCATTATTCGGTCAAAAATAATTTTTTCACCTAGAAATACCTGCACTTATTCAAACTGGTTTTCAGCCATATTTGTTTCCCATGGATATTTATTTTAATTGTGTGGGTTAATGTGAATAATCATGGGGGGCACACGGTCATATCGACCAACAGGCGACTAGCTAATTGTGGTGTTTGTATATATCCGTTGCTATCCAACATGCACCAAAATGAATAGCTATAGGTAGATTTGTCTATTGAAGTCAGTCAAGAAGTCTATCAATGAATATGTCAAATTAAATGCACACACTTGGTTTTTTTTTTTTAAGGCAAAATTGGTTGAAACAACTTAATATTTGCACTGCAAGTGGTGTGGACTTCCCAAGCTGAATGAATCAAAGAATATAATGCTACCAAAAGGCGTCTTCGCTTAAAGGAAGAGGGTGAAATTAAATTAGTACTCAGAATAATTATTTGCGAGCCTGTCAGACTATCCAGATTCCGGGCAAACCAGATACTTATACTCTATATACATGTAGCCGATCGCATGTATAAACTCCAGAAAAAAATTGTACAATCATTGTGAAATTATGAATATAATGGATGACTTGTACAGGTTATGGTGACTGTTTTCGTCTAGTGCGTTTTCCCCAGCAAGGCAAAAGTCACAATTGGTCACTTTGTTGAATGACTATGTAGCTTTCAGGTTAAAGGTAATATTAGTTTAAATCTGAGGTTTTGAATTCTATGTATTAGTATTGCCAATATGTTATGTATTGCGGTTTTGTTCCTCTGTTCTCCTTAACACAAAATTGATTAAGTTTATCATCATATTCTGTTTTGTCAAGGGCCACGGAGCCATGAACCTAATTAACACCTAGGACTATTAATACCCAGCAAAAACCTTGCTAGTTGATATAACCTTCCAGTTCAGCTTAATATAAAATGTAAACTAAACATGCATTTAATAATGATTGGTTAAAAAGCCAAGTACAAATCTAGTATTTATTAGTGGTGTTCTGCAGTTTGATGCGTCAAAGTGAATTATCTTGACTGGTGGTATGCTTTATATTCTTACACCGCATGCCTCACTTATTGGGACGAACGAATATGAAGGAAGAATAGTGTTGCAATTTGGGGTTTAAAAAGGGTCTGACAAAACTAGTGACCATTTTGAGCTTGTCCCTTGCAACAGATTTGTGTCAGATCGGAAAACTAGTAAATTTATTATGATGCAGATACACGCAAATGAACCAAGTTGGACTGCCAACACTTCTACTGGACTATCACAAATGTATTTGGTAGCCCAGTGGCACTACCAAAGGACTCAGTCCACCCCTGACTCTGTTTAGTACTGGTAGGTCAGAGTCTCTCTCTCTCTCTCTAGTGGCATTGTTATTCTCATGTAATTATTTATCTCTGCACTCTGCTCGTGGGCTCTATCAGATGTTCCCAGCGCTGTCCTTTAACATTGCATTGGACATCGACGGCACTGTCTGCAGCGCTGCTTTGCAGAATTTGTAGCGATGGCAAATGCAACCTAAACAAGCCTCCTCGTGTGACTTTAAGCAGTGCGGGTCAGTTCAAAGCTGTGCGTTCCCTGTATTGGTTCCCCCCCCTTTCTGCGCCATTTAAGCATTAAGGTATTTCTCTCCAGGCTCCAGTTAGCTAGCTGACATTCTTCTTACTATTGCACTTGTTAAAGCCAACAGCTGAACTTGGATGCTTATTTGATTGCAAATGAATAATCACATTTCGCTACGATGATGCATATGTGTAATTACAGCGAGTTACTATTTTTAAAAAATGTGGCTGTCTATTACTGTTTGACGTTATAATGCACACTGTTGTGCCTGTCAGGTTCTTTGTGGCTTCATAGCATAGTTCTCATATTATTTCTGCAGGGCACGTAGTTCGTCAGAAAAGTATTCTTGAACTTGTTAAATGGTGCGAAAATACCTTTGTGCATAATTATTTTTGTCGGAGCATTTTTAGGTCTGCTACCAAATCTGTGTTTCAAGTGTAGGGCTGTCATCCGTATGGCGACATTCGAGTAAAGGAAAGCATTGACCTTTACTAGAAACCCACCACCAGGAGTGGTGTTAAATATATCACAGCGGTTCAAACCACATTGGCAGGAGGTATCTCTATAGCAGATCGACGTTTCCCTTGCAACCCTTATCTGTTAAGACGCAAAGTCACAAACGCTGCTTTCCAAACCCCTGAAAGAGGTGTGAAACGCTGCGTTTTGGAAAAATCCGCGGGCTTTTCGCACGGAGGCTGGCAAAGAAGCGCCCCTGTCCGCCGGCTGTTGCACTGCGAGGTTGTGAGCGTGTGGGGCTGACCTGGCTGAACGCATGCTCTCTTTCAGGGCTAAGTCCCCCCAACCCCCCCTGGAGGAGGAGGACGAGGAGTTTGATGACACAACTGTCTGTCTCGACACATGTGAGTATTTATGGCATGCATTCAGAAATGATACTGCTGACGTAATGCCTATGTTAGTCGTCGGAGGTTTGTTTTGATAGGTTAGTGATGTGTGCAGCTTCTGCCGGGTGCTTGAATGTTTTGGACCACATCCTTGGTCTCCGTATTTACTATATAGGGGACAGATCTTCCCTTTCTTACCTATGCACAAATGGTATACGTGTGCCGACAGTTTTATCGTAACGTGATCAGTTCATAATTAATATTTTAGAAAACTTGTTTCTAATTTACCGGAAATACCGACACGTAGCCATTCGATCAACTACATTTAGTAAACGAGTGTATTTGACTTAAGTTTAATGGTATAATAAGTGTGAATCCCCCAGCGATAATCAATCGAATGATTTCATTGGTGGATAAGCTGCGCGAGAAAGGGTAACTATGGGCTTAAATTTGAGTGCTGCCAACGGTGTCCTCAAGTGAGATGCTGTGACATTTGTTTTTTAAATGGCACAGAAATTCACAAAGTGGAAATGACGGGAATCTAAAACCTGAAACGCATGCACAAGCCTAGGCCCTTCGCTCTGCTGCAGCATCTGCCGTCGGCGTAGATCGCATGAGAATCAGATTGCAGACAGACCGATGCAATAGGATCTGATGTTTTCCACGCGTCATTAAAACGTGGTTAGATTTGATGGTATTTTTAAGGCCCTTAAAGGCGGTAAAAACAAGCAGTTTGCAGCTGTGAAATGTGCTGTCGTTACTCTGTATCATTACTCTGGCTGATGCAGGCTAGGTGAGTCGATTTGAATAATTCAGCGAGTTTGGTGCATCATTAACTCCATGATATAGTTCTGCCTTTGGTTAACAGCAGGTCAGTGATCGCAGACCAGACATGCGAGACTCGCTGTACTTGTTGAGCTAGATAGAAAGGTTAGACCAAAACGTTAATTTGGATGTCTGTTATCGTCAGGGACCGTATATTGTGTATGGTCAGCTGACTAGATAGGTGGGCTAAAAAGCCAGTTAGAAATTCAGGCGACATTGCTGAACATTCCCAAGAAAGCACAGCTGTTTTTACAGTAAAAGGTAGAATTGTAATTGTTGTATAACAGTCATTTTTCCATACTGTGAAATAGTACACCACTTTTTGGGGAATCTAATTCCATGCCACACGTTATAGTAAGTGTGCTTAAAACACTTGCTGGGAATGATCAGGTTTTATATCTTGCATTGTAACGCTGGTGTTGGCCATTCTGAACCGGCAAAGAAAGGATCCCAGTACTTTTATTGTGCTTCTAAATGGTTTAACTTGGACTGCTAGTGAGAGACATAAGAGTAGAGCTATGCCCTTATCCACAGGCAACACATATGCATACACAAATTTCACTTCACAAATAGTAGGGTTTATTATTTCTGGGCGGCCAGAAACACATCCGGGCCTGTAAGATTTTTACCATGTTAGTAATCCATACGGTCCCCAAACATTTGGCCATCCTTGTTATTGCACTCGTAATGTGTAGCACATGATATAGATCACAAATGTGTAAACGTTGACATTTTGATTAAAATTTGTTGAACAGACAACAGCGACCTGCACTTCAAGGTGTCACGGGACCGTTACAGTGCCTCGTCTCTCACCATGGAGAGCTTTGCCTACCTCTGGGCAGGGGGCCGAGCCTCCTACGGTGTGGCCAATGGCAGGGCCTGCTTTGAAATGAAGGTGAGAACCGCTCTCCCTGTGTTTCCATTCATTTCACCCCTGCGTTGCTCACCCCCCCGGGTTCCTGTGTTCCCTCCCCTCTCGCCCCCCCGGGTTCCTGTGTTCCCTCCCCTCTCGCCCCCCCGGGTTCCTGTGTTCCCTCCCCTCTCGCCCCCCCGGGT
>JAOVYW010023194.1:5241-29759 GCA_025775045.1 Hiodon tergisus | reverse complement strand
TCTCTCTCTCTCTCTCTCTCTCTCTCTCTCTATTTCCATTTCCATTCCTCATATTGATTATTGGGAAGGGGTGCTCTTCTCTGTTTGCTTTGGAGACCGTCAATATGCTTCTGAGAAATGTTTGTAGAGACAATGAAGTGATCTCAAGGAACTGCATGAGGTGCTGGACTATAAATCATGCCAGTCCACTTCACTGCTATTGCATTATGGTACATGCCCTGCAGATGGTCTAATCTTACCATGAAAAACAACACTTGACAGTTCACACTTAAAACACTGCGTATTTGACAAACAGGACACGTGTCTTGTCATCCAAGCTACGGGCGGCATTAAAAGTTAATGATTCACTGCACACTTATTACGGTGGAAAAGCCAGTGGCACAAATGTTGTCAGTGTTCTTTTGCATCTGCAATATGACTTTTCGTTTGGCAGCTTCTCAACATGCCTTCCTGTCCTTGCAGCATTGAAGGTGGTCCCCATGTTGTGTCTTTTAAGGTGTCAAGTAGCTGCCTCAAAGAGAGAGTGTGTGCATTATTTGATAATATTATTTATTCCACTGACACCATCCAGACAGCATTTGGCTAGCCATGTCCTCTGTCTGACCTTCAGCATTGTTTACACTCGTTTCTGCTCTGTTTATCATGTGGCATTTCCATCAGGCAGACTCTGGGGACAGGATACCAAGATCTGATTTACTGCCCATTTTTGACAAAGGTGTAATCGGGCCTCGAGTCTGATGCTTTAACAGGAAGTTGAGACGATCCTCCAGAGACATGAAGCGAGAGAGAGAACTGTGGTGGTAAAGTATTTTACCTTTTCCATTTATTCATTTGGCAGTGGCTTTTATCCAGAGCGACGAGCAAAAGTGCTACAGTACAGAGGGTCAAGCTAGAAGGTCCTATAATGAAGTGCCACAAGAAGGTACAAAGACAAGTGCTCATTGGGGAAGTATATAATAATCAATTCTGATAACAATTCAGCAAGCTCTGCTAGGTCCTAACAGTTGACATAGGAGCCCGATATTACATTGTCAACCAAAGTACAAGTATGTTTCAAAAGCAGTTCAAGAATCAGTTATATGAACAACACAAACTTCACTATTACACCAGATATTTTACTTGTGGCAAATGTAAAGTAGTTAGTGGTGGAGCCAACAACAATGTAGTAGATTTAATTGCAAATCCTTGATTTCAACAGAAAATTTTAATAAAAAGCTATCGAGATTACCCAGACAGGAAAGTAATGTTTGTGAGACATTTCAGCGACACAAATTACAAAAGCTACATGTGGCTTACAGCTAGCCAACAACTAAAAAAAACTGCTCAGCCGGGACTTTCCGCTTTTCGCTACAGATTGTTATGGAGCATAAGTGATTTGATCATTTGAGCTGTTTAACAAAGGCTGTTGCCCAGGTGCTGACACTAGCCCTGATGATTCAGTTAAGTTACACAGTTACTGATGGAAATGATCAGTGCCAGTGCCGGGAAGGCTTTTCCGAGTCTGATTGTCTGATCGTAGCAGGCCGGTCAAGACTGGAGGAGCCGTTTGGTCCCGTGGGGAAGGGGCCACTAGTCCACCTGCAGTGGCAGATTGCAGGGGTCTGGTGGGAGAGTATGTTGTGATGAGCACGCAGAGGTAGGCTAGGGCTGATACAGTGGTCGGATGGTGGGTGAGTGTGAGGATCTTGTGCTGTATCCAAGCTGCAACAGGAAGCCAGTGGAGCGTGATCAGAGTTGGAGTGACGTGGGTGAACTTTGGTTGGTTGAAGACCACGCGGGCAGAAGCATTTTAAATGGGGAGAGGTCCAGTAGAGCAGGCCGCCCAGGAATAAATTTCAGTGCTCCAGGAGATCATCAGGGTCTGGACCAGGAGCTGTCACATGTTCTGATAAGAATGAGCGGATTCTCCTGATGTTACTAAGCGGCTATGTGTGTTATCACTAAATCTAGATTTCAAAATAAAACAATTTGCAAATTTACATTTTTAAATTTACATTTTTTTTAACTTAAGTTCAACTTTTAATAATCAAAACAATTGGTGCCAGAGACTGTGATATTTATGAAATTAATAATGCCTCTGACAACACGACTTTGATAATGACTAAAGCAAACTCATTTCAACCAGTGCTATATTTTGAATTTGTCAGCCCTTCAGCAGTTGACTGGGAGTGCTTTATTATTTTAGCTTGATTGCATCTCCCACCTCCTGATGTTGTAGTTGTGCAGCCTTCAGTTTGATTAGCCAAAAGGACCGTGCCCGCAATGAACAGCCTCATCCAGACAGATGTCTTTTTTACCTGCTTTGTCCATTGTCTTCTTCTGTCTGCAGGATAGCCAACAACAGTAGCAATGATTGCGACCGGGGGTGTGATCACAGGCCTTGCAGCCCTGAAAAGGCAGGACTCAGCGAGGTCCCAGCATCACTTGCCCACGCAGATGCCTGATCCAGATCAGGAGAAGAAGCAGGCCAGACGGAAGCCCCGGGCCGATGTGGTGGTTGTCCGGGGCAAGATCAGACTATACTCACCCTCTGGGTTTTTCCTCATCCTTGGCGTACTGATACTCATGGCGGGCATTGCCATGGCCGTCTTGGGCTACTGGCCACATCGAGACCGATTATTGGTGCCGGGCTCTAAGTTTCCTGCCAATGACACCCGGGTGACCCGTGGCCGGGGTGGGACGGTAACCCAGTTCTTCGAGCAGCACCTTCACTCAGAGAAGATGAGGATGCTGGGACCGTTCACCATGGGCATCGGGATATTCATTTTTATCTGCGCCAACGCCATCCTGCATGAGAATCGGGACCGTGAGACCAAAGTGATCCACATGAGGGACATGTACTCCACTGTGATTGACGTCCACAGCTTGAGGCTTACGGAGCACAAGGGTGTGAATGGGGCCTACCCGGGCCCCTACCTGGAGCGCCAGGCCAGGCCTTATGAGAACCAGTGTGCCTCAAGGCTGGCTGCTAACGCCCTGCTGACATTCTCCAGGATGGGGAACGACGTGAGGGTGTCGCGGAGGGCCAGCTCTGCGGAGGAAGAGGAGGAGGGCCTGTTGAACGAGGCTAAGGGGGTTTCGGGGCTCCTGCAGCCGGGCTACCGGGAGCGATCGGGTTCCATCTTTGGCCTGCAGCACCGGGATGAAAGGAGCAACCTCCCAAAGAAATGCCAGACCAGGTCCATTGTGTCATCCTCCATCAGCGCCTTCACGCTCCCAGTGATAAAACTCAACAACTGCGTGATCGACGAGCCCGACATCGATAACATCACAGAGGACTCTGAGCTGAGGAGGGACCGCCCTCGTCCTCTCTCCATGGATTCCCTGACAGTTCCCCACCCGGACATGTCCAAAGCCTTCAAACCACCCGACCCCACGCTCCTCCTCAGGAGCAACTTGGCCGGCGAGTCTCCCTCCTGCACCTCGTCATCGAGGACCTCTCTGTCTCCCGGGTCCACTGGTGGGAAGTACTTGTCCCCTGGCGCCGCACGGAAGGACTTCGGCTCCAACAGTTCCCTCCACATGCTCTCGGCCCACTCCAAGTCTCTGGACCTGGAGAGAGGCCACTCGACGCTGACGGTGCAGCCTGAGCAGAGGAAACACCCCAGCTGGCCCAGGCTGGACCGCAGCAACAGTAAAGGGTATATGAAGCTGGAGAACAAAGAGGACCCCATGGATAGGCTGCTGGTGCCACAAGTAGCTGGCAAACGGGATTACACCAAGAAAGAGAAATTGCTCATGATCTCCAGATCTCACAATAACCTTAGCTTCGAGCATGATGAGTTCATGAGCAACACTTTGAAGAGAGGTAACTCTGAAACCAGGTTCTGAAACAAGCACATTTTCAAAAAAGACTGTCCCCTGCTTGGGAAGGGTCCTGCACAGTAAGATTGGGATGAATATGCTGTACAAATGTTCACCACACTCCAAAGTCACAGCCAGTTTTAAAACTGGAAATATTTTAGATATATTTAGATATTTGATCACAATTTCTTTGGACTGGGTGCTCAGGTTGTTATTGTTTGTACATGGTTAAATTGAGAGCCAGGTTAGATGTTAGCAACATGTATTAATCATGTGAAGCGATTTAAATGATCCAAACACTTGTGCATTAATGAAGGCATACAAGATGATACCTACAGCAGAACACAATCTAATTATCTTGTGGTTTGTTTTACTTGTTGCGTTTCTTTCACCTGTGGAGTCTTTGAGACAGAAAGTGTTTGTTTTAAAGTCTGTTTAAAAGCCATTTGTGGATTGTACCAGAGTTGACTAGATATTTTGATATGGAGCTTTAAATAATTTATTGTTCTTAACACTGCTATTTTTGAAAATTAGAGATAAGAGAAATTGATGTTTAATTTACATGTTTCTCATAATAAAATAAAATAAAAATTCTTACAGTTTAGTATTTTTTTCTGCCCTGTATACATATTTTTTATTAAATCAAATCTAAATTAAATAACAAAGTAATACTCAAACACGATAGGAAGAAGATCCTTAAATTGTTATGCTTGAAGACCACTCTGTGTGTATGTGAGGCTGTTGATGGGGAAAAAATATGTACTCCCTTTGGCCATATCTAAATGTTGGGTGTGTAGGGAATATAAAGTTGTTTTGCTGGATTCTGGTAGTTTTTTTATGAGCTTGACCCATCGTGGATGATACTAAGGGGTGGGTGGGTTCAGAGAAGCTGGAAGTTTCCGCCAGTGTGATGAAAAAAAGGTAAAAACACCAGACACTAGCGATATTAGTTAGACGTAAGGAGGTTGGCATAACCCTTTTTATATATTTGTGGCATGGCAACACACAAAGGAACGTGCTCTTTCTAAGAGCAGGAAAAAAATCCCTCGATTCTCCAGGTTTTAAAAAATTTTTTACACCTATAATGGTGTCAGTAACAAAACATTCACTGTTCATGGACTGGATTTGGAGACAACAAGCAACAGGCTTTACAAAACAGCCTGTCTGCACTATTTTCAATGTTTTATCTAAATACTAAAATGAGGTTTGGGAAACCCAATTAGTTTTATCTAAAAAATGAAATAAATAAATAAAATAAAATATATGTGGCCATTTCTTCGCTCACATAGTCACGTTGTTCATTGCATTTGAACCTCTCAAACATCTACTGTGGAATATGCTTATTCAGGCAGTTTTTAATCCCGTTGCAAGTTGCGAATTTAAATGGTAATGAGGATTACGTTTTATAAGTTTCCTTTGACTTGCCCAGGAACATATCTACCCCTGCTCACAGCCCATACTGCATTGGAAAACTACTGATAAAACGCAGAGTTTTAAATTAAATCACCGCCAACTGCCCGTCAGAAGAACAAGTACTTCAGTGGAACTGAGAGTAAAGATTTGAAACCATGCTTAACTCAATAAGAACCATGGAATAGATCATTTTTTGAAATGTAAACGTTTAGTGTGGAGTCAAGGAACTCTCCATTCGCAGAGGAAGGTTTTGTTAATTGATATGTGCCGCTGGGCGCCGGGCCTCGTTTTCCAGAGGAAAATCCTCCAGGAGAGACGCCGGAGATCATTAAGGGCCTGTGTCCCCTCATACGAGTGCCCTAGAAAGCTCCTTCTCCTAGTGTGATGGCAACCAAAAGGCACTTCCTGTATCTCACCCAGGGAATGTCAGACAGCTACCCTTGGGCGAATGCGCCAGACCTGGGTCTTTACGGCTTTGGAGGATTGTTAAGCAGACCTGATTTAAGGTGAGTTACAGTTAACCATTTTATCCATTTCTACAACTTGATGTCTACTAAAGCAGTTCAGGTTAAATACCTTAGACCAGGGCACCCCTACGGTACAAGGATTGAACTGGAAACCGATTGCTTACATGGTAAAACACTATTTGGACAACACAGCTGGCTCAATGTACAAAACCAATGCAGACTGTAATTTAAAAATGGAATATACCTGATCAAAGGGAATGCTTAAGAATACCTAGAGTTGTCTTTTTTTTTTTGGTGAATTGGAGTATCTAATTATTGTGGACGGATTACCCTGAGGGAAAGAACACTTCACATTTTCACATTTTCATGGGCAGTGTGCCAGCAATTGTTAAATAGCCGCTTTTTTTTACAAATGTGCACAAAACATGTTGTCATTTTATGAAATGTTGGAATATTTGCATTGATGTGGGAGGCAATTACATCCAAAATATGTGCATAGTTACGCTTCAGGAACCACCTTTTTTTTTTTTTTTAAAGCTACGCTCAATTTCACTTCCTCTAGTATTTATTCATTATTCAAATAACATTTTCATCTTGGATATATTGGTCTTGAGCAACCAGGAGTGAAATCAATCTGTGAATAAATCAGAGGCTTTTTACCCGTTAAATGATGGAAAAAAAACCTAATAAACTTACTACATTTCCTGCTTCCAGGGACGCTTAATCTGTAACGTAAGCCTCTTCGGTTTTAGTGATCTGCAGCGAGTGGTGGCCAAGCTTTGCTAATCGTCCGTTCTCCTAAAGCCCAGCTCATGAAATAAGTGTCAACAGTAAAGATGGGAAAGAGCTCATTCCAGTCTATTGAAATCTGAACACATTTATCCTGTGACACGCAGGCATACTTTACATGGTTATTCCAAAACATAGTGGATTTAAACTGAGAGCATATAACAGGAAGCCACTGTGATTCTGTTTCTCCTTCACGTCGCCCTGCTGGATTTTGTCTGGGATGGCTTTCAGTTTAACATTTTACACATTCCGTTATGTGTCATGGGTCTACTTCTCTAATCCACACATGGCATGCCGCTTCTCCATAAGCTAATATTAAATATGAGAAACATGCAGAAACAAAGTTACATTGTTTACAGGCTAGATACGCTAATTCAGCTCATTGTTTACTTTAATCATCAAATGGTACTTTTCCGACGGTCATGTGGCGGCCCTGGGATTGAAAGGGCCTCTCGGCTTCTTCCAACAGTAAACATTCATTCGTGCAACTGCCTGTGCAGAGCACAAATATGTCTTTCCCTAGATACTAATGATGATTCAGACATGGTGCTAAACTTTCATTGAGGTCAACAATTTTTTACAGTTGTTTATTTATTAATGAATTGTCTTTTTAAAAAATCTTACTAAATGGATTGCAGGTTGAATGTACACACAAATGTACACACAACCCTCTTAAGTAACATGAACATGATTCTATGTCTAAAGTAATCATTAGAGTGAGATCGACTGAGAGAGTGAAAATCATTCCCAGTATGAACGTGTAGGAGTGATCACAGACGCTCGTGTGGCCACCGAGGCACGCTACGCTGCTTCTTCCATAAGCCCCATGGGAAATTAAAACACCTTTATTACGGATAAAGGAGCACTGCAGAAAACCGACGTGGAGCATCAGTGATGCTTATTCCGCAGTTATTTTAGGTGTGTGTTTTGCACGGTCTTAAGGAGAAACTAAAGGCTTTCCATTAACGTTGGACTTAATACAAACAGAAAGGGAAGAGTCAGAAGAAGAATTAAAACACAAGAATTAGCTTGTGTTTTAGTTTGTGAGTTAGAGAGTAGGAGCTAATTCAAGAGAGGAGGAAATGTTTACATTGTTTGTCCAAACAACAGCAGCAGCAGCAGCAGCAGCAGCAGCAGCAGTCACTCGACAAACATCCTGCATGCTTGCTGCGAAAGCCGCCTCCATAGCGGAAAGTTTATAGCTTCTGAGGGCACTTTTTGCTGGAGTAACACATACAGAGCATTAGATCGAAAATGCAAATGACAGGAGATGAAGACAAGCGCTCTCAACTGAACTCTCCGTGATTTCTGTAACATGTACGCCAGGTGAGCTCGGCAATTTAAAAAATACAGGTGTCCTTTAGAGGTGCCTCAAACAGCAGTATGATGAACGTCTATTCGAGGCAATTTATTTGTTAATCAATGCCTCGGAAGAAGTAAGATGTCTTACAATACAATTAACAAATACAGGGACAAAAGGGATGACAGATTCACTTCTGTTTCCCTAGAACAGGAGAGTACAATTATTGGGAGAGGTCGGTAACAGGAAACCTGTTGCCTGATTTTTTTTTTTTGGGTTGTATGGTATGTGATGTTGTATGCTATGGTCTAGATCTCCGGAGAGTGAAATCACAGCCATCAGAGTCTCCGTGTTGAGAGCATGCCATGATGTGGCTGGCTATCAGTAGATTACCCTGTCGCTAGGCACTGAGTTGAACTCTCACAGTTCTTCAAGCGTCCACCATTACTCCCTTTTTTTATATTGTCCACCCACACTACCCCCAAAAAATACATATTCAGGAAACCACTTCCTGATTCCTGAAATCCCCCTTAAAAGGCCAATTAAATGATTCTGTCAGCGCCATGAGAAAAAAAACAAGAATAGTATGTAATGCATTACACTCCCCTTTCCTCGTCAAACTCTCTATCCTCCTGCGCTCTTCCTTCATTTAGGAAATTGCTCTCTCTGTTCAACTCCTCAAACTTGGGTGTCTCAGAGGTCTTCTTTTGTTAACCTAATTGGCCCTGATGAGACACGGGTCCGATTCAGTCTCTCTCTCTCTCTCTATCTCCCTCTCTCTCTCTCCATCCCTCTTAACTGCTTAAATCCTTGGTGGCTTCATTATAAATAATATTTTCCACTAAAAACACATGTTGGACAGTTTTGAGACAACACATCTCCAGGATTATACGTGAAGCATGGAATCTATTCAGACTGTGAATGTAAAGTGGCCTCACCAGATGGAAAATGTTGAATGGAACAAAATTTAAAATAAGTTAATTCTGGCCATGACTCTCACATGTTACTTAATACTGCCATGTGAACTGTTCAATACGAGTTTAGGCATGCTTTCAACGAAAACACTTGGGACAGAGCATTAGCAGGCAGGAAGTGGTTTGTGGAAAATTAGCCTCACATGTATTCCAAGTCGTCCAAAAATAAACGAGACAATTACTTATTGTTAGATCTGAATGGACCGAATCAATGTTAATTAATAATTCTACTCATATACTCTTCATTAATAAAATAATATTGAGAATATTAAATAAAATAATTGATGCATCAGATATAACATAAGTTCCATACTCGCATATCAGCATTCAATCTATTATCTGTATATTTTTAAAATATTTTTTACGCATCTTTTTGCACACACATGCAAGAATGAATTCAAAGTTGTGATAAATGAAAAAACAGAGGAGATTTTCCTTTCTCACAACTAAAAGCCCAGGGAAAAAGGGTTAAATGACCAAGAAAAGAAGATTTCTCCGGTCCTGCACTGCTGAGTTCCATAATTTGTGTAATCTGAAGAGACAGCAATTACCCTAAGTGCGGCTTGTATACCTTCAAAGTGAAATCGGTAAGGGTTTGGAAGAGTGATGTCAAGAAGAGGATTATGTTTACTTCCAGAACACTACTAGTCTCTCTTCAGAAAAAACTAGGACTAAAAGAGTCAAAGGCTATATGACCACTTTGTTTAAATTACTTCATAGTCCTTTTTTCAATCCAATCTACAAAATTCACACTTTCCAAACTCACATATTCAGAAATAACCTAGGAAAGGTAAGACTAAATTATTTTCCATATTTATGGATTAATCCCTAATTACTGTCATATTACAGAGGAATCTGTTTTAGTCTTATTGTTCATGTTGTTTGTGTGTGCGCTGTAAGTCACTCTGGATAAGCGTGTCTGCCAAAAAAAGTAATAATATATTTATGATAACAATCTTTGTGTACTCTGTTTTTGTTTTTCATTGTGAAGGTACGTCATGAAGAAATTAAAATTTAAAAAGAAGTGTTTGGAATTTAAATCAATAAATTATGCATACCAGCAATGAAGCAAAATAAAGTCTACAAGAGAAAATGATTTACAGCTGCTCCAGTGAAAAGGAGGCAAACTAAAGTTGCACACAGATACCATAATTTGTAACCAATTGTATGGTTACAATTTTAGGTTTTTCTCATTGTTCTCACATTAGAAATGGTAAATCTTATTCACTGTTGCATGGACCACTTCTATAAAACTTTAAACTTATTTGTGCTTGTTTTCACTCTCACTTTCACATATATGTCATAAACTGGGGTGATACAACGCATGAGGATAAAATGGGAGGTGTTTTATTTTCTTTTTGCACAGACTCTAAGTGTCCCTTCCTGGACTTCCATATTTGAGAGCTCTTGAAAAGGTGTAGGTAGTCTACGACAGGTACGCTTCAGCTCCAGTTTGTTTTCCTTCAGTTCGTTTGTTGTCTGTTTTGTGTAGTAACCGGCATGTTTTTTTAATTATTATTTATTGGTCAAGTAAGCTGATTAATGGAGTTCTTTCAGTTTGTTCTGTTTTTTGTGTTGTAGACTGTACAAGTCTTTTTGTCTTCTGTTTAATGGTTTTTATTTTTTACTTCACCGAAGCCTCATACAGCGGCGGAAGATGCTTTCCTGGTAGACCTAACTAGACCGGTCCTGACAATTGGGGAGGGGTGGCAGCTGCCAACAGTGGGGATAGCAATGTGCAAAGTAAGACTTCTGCCACCTTGTAAAGGGCAGTGCCCAACTTTGCTGTATTCTGTATGAGTGAGCTGATTCTAGTCTGGCTGCAGTTTGAGTGCCCTGTAAACTTTCTGGCTGTGGAGAGATGAACCCACAGCCAAATAGGCAGGGTGGCATCCAGGTGTTGATTAGATTGCTGGTACCTTGGCTCCTGCCCATGTGGGCTGACTGGTGTGTCATTTTTCTTTTTCTTTTGCTTGTGCACTTGGCTGGCTCTGGGCACTCTCGGTTGAGGAAAAGGTGTTTTTTTAAATGCTTTTTCTGTATTGTTTTGTGGTCTGTTTGTTGCCATTTGAGGTATTATTATTTAACCCTGTGTTACCCTCTTCCCCCTTACTGTAAACAGTTTACTTAGGATGGGTGTTGCAGGAGCCCATGGTGTGCCCGCAGTTATAACTGATTATAACAGTTGGGGGGGGGGGGGGAGAATAAGGGAAACCAGAACCCTACGTGTCCTTGTGTCGGCCACTCCTGAACTGGTCAAACCTCGGAGTGCTACACTATTGTAACAAAAGCCTATCTTACCTACCTCTGTGTGACTTGCTATGTTCTGTTTGGTGTGGGTTAATAATATGCCAGTTTCAATTCAAGCTTTTGCAAAACAATTCATGACAATTTCACTTGGAAAACATTGTTGTGAAAACATGAAACAACAATTTGCAATTGACTACACTCACACCTCACCTTGCAAACCCAAATTTAACAAGATTAAATTATATGTTCCAGCTTAAATAAAAGAGGCTACAGGAGATTTCACCTGTGATGAGGAACAATAGAACCACACAGAGCATAGAGAGAGAAAGAGAGAGAGAGAGAGAGAGAGAGAGAGAGAGAGAGAGAGAGGGAAAGGGGTGGAGGGATAGGATGAGTCAGCGAGGCTGAAGTATTTCAAATGAAATACGTGCAACACTAGCTGTTCATGTAATCAGCTGTGGGTAGAAAATGAGGAAGGCAGGGCTGCAATTGCAGGTCAGTTTTGAACCGTTTTACGCTGGCCTCCATCAATAGAAATAAATGTGCTATCAGCATGGGTAAGTGAGCCCTCTCACTGACACTAAGGCTGTCAGTACAGAGATGGTGCTGGTTTAAAACTGTGCTCCTACGGTCATGACTATACTGTCATTCTGAAATGGCCTGGTTCCGTTGCTTGGCCAGGGAAAACCTATGGCCTGACAGGAGTTAGAAGCCGTATTCTGACTGAATATTTTTACATTTGACTTTTCAGCCATTTAACAGACACCAGAGCGACGTGGTGTGGTAGTTTAGGGGGTAATGTGCAATAAGAAACTGAGCTGCCTTGCCGTAATGACGAATACTGTGAGAAGGTCTAAAGATAATACTGCAAAGACTTATGCTTTCTAAGTGACTTTCTAAGTTCTGTCTTCTCCTTTATGTGTGTGAATTTGTGAATTTGTGAATTTTGATTGATGCTCAGGTTTGATCAGTGTGTAATTGGTGTTGAGTAAGACCTGTTCATAAGATGTCTGTCTGCATGTATGTTGTGAATTTTAAATTTTACGAGGTTTAACAGAATGAAAAAAATGTGTGTAAAAAATTTTGAAAAACATTTGTTGCATTGATTATTGCATTCAATACTATTCTAAAAGACAAAGCAATACAGATACCGAACACATTTTTTTTTAAAACAGCATAGTTTTTAATTTAATAAATTAAAATGAAATAAAAACAAACAAGTGTTTACATTATCATTCACAGGGGAATTTAGAGCTGAGATTTTACAATAGCTTCGATCAGGGACCTCATACTTGTCTTTTCATCAATGAAAATCTTCAAAAGTTGGTCTTCATTTTCCAGCCCTTCTCAGCATCAGTTTTTTTTTATATTTGAACACCCGAATCTTGTTTCTCTTTTTTTTCCCATTTTCCAACTTTCATATTAAAGCATTTAACTAAAATAATTTACTGGAAGAAATACAGAGTAATAGGTACTGAATTGTTTTTGCAATTGAACTAAGCACATCGTTTTGGGGATAGGATTCAAATGGGAGCTAAATTTGTGGAAACAGCACAGCTATCATTATTTTCAATCTCAAGTCATTATTAGGCTTCTAAATTGTACCTCAGGTGTCCACTGCACCCAGAAATCTCTGATGGATGGATACCGGTGACCTTGGTGACTTATTTGGAATTACGAAACCTTATTGATGAAAAAGCTGGCGGCTGAAAGCCTCTTCACTTTAGTCTGTGGATAATTGAATGCCATTTAATAAGCATTAAAAACGTATATATTTAGAGTGTACTTGTATATATTGAGAGGGCACTTGCCCTAATGCCAAGCAATGCTGTGTTTCCCTAATCTTTTGTGCCTGTGTCTACCCAGGCAAGGCTGCCTGAGACGTCATGAGGCTTTTACAGACAGACACACAACAATTTAAACTTGGACTCCCTCAAGTGCCAATCGATGAAAGAAAGATTAAAACGTCCATAATTTGGCTTCTAGCAAAAAAATATTCTCACAGAATAAATAAAAAAAAGACCAGCATCCAACTGGTTTAAAATAGCATTTTCAGAGTTCCACTTTTTTTCCACCACATTTTATTTGAGGATAAGTATTGGGAAGATTTAAGATCTAAGTAAAGCGAATGTAAGAAGTATAAAATATAGTATTTTGTTGCAAATCCCATGCCTGCAATAACAGCAGGGAGTCTGCGACCCTTTGACATTACCAAACTCTTGGTATCGTCCTTTGAGATGCTTTACCAAGCTGTTACTTCAGCCCCTTTGAGCTGTTGCTTTTTTTTTGTGGTAGGGGGGAGGGATTCTGAATTCAGTCTCTTCTTCAGCAAGTGAAATGCATGTTCAATCAGTTCAGGGTACCCTATATAAATCTTCCTCAAACTGGCTATGAAAGACAGCATCCATGTTGTGAAGAATTCAATTTCCCAAGACGGAGGCTTTGTTATTTATTTCGTTTTGAAGATGCCTGCCACTGTGGCTTTGGGAAATGTTTTCTCCAAGACAATATCTTCGCCAAAAACTGTCCTTTTTAGGCCACATTAGTGAGGCAGTTATCCTAGCACTTGGAAATATTGATTACAGCACTGAAAGTGCTCCCCAGACCATAGAAATGATAGCACATATAAGGCCGAATTACTGAGTCCAAATTAAACATAGATAGTCAGTAAAACATCTCTCGTAACTCAACCGGCTGGCGGGTGTGATGGAGCAAGAATACTCCACACACTCGCCCTAATTATAGGTAGCAGGGGGCACAAAAGCTAACAAGGGCTAACTAACACCAAACATGGTGAAGGACAAGTCTTATTTCAAGTGGCTGGCTGTTCTTTGCAAACACATGCAACAAAACTGCAAACATTGAAATCAACATTTGAGTTTTCTGATGAGAAGATTTGTTTAGTGGAAGGAAAAATATAGATAAAGTCAAATTGTCTTAACCTGGTACACAAGCCAATAAATCGAACGTAGGCTGGGACCATTTCAAAACCCACTAATCACATTTAACAAAGTTAAATAAACAGTGTTAAATACTGTTTGTTATTTATTCTACTCTTAAAAGGAAAAGGCTATTAAGTACAATTAGTGGACAGCAAAGATTTACAAAGCCATAGTCAGTCACTAGCTAGCAAACAACCCTGTTAGTAATGCATCTGTACAATACCTCCTGTGTGAAAATGTAATGTAATGATACAGAACGAGCTATTGAATATCATGATGAGCAAACTAAACTGGCTAAATTGATATTCAGATAAACCATTAACTCAATGTAAAAAAAAAAGCTAGCTCAGAGATGCGTGTACTTTAAAACAAAATCCTAATAATTTGCATTAAAAAAACGTAGGCTTTTAATTTATTATTTTAAATGATCTAACATTCACTGAAGTTTTATCTTGAAATGGTTTATTTCTTTTATTAATAGCGTAATTCAGTACTAGATCACTTCCTTTACAGCTTTTCGTGCACATTTGAAGCAGGTTTCTCAAGCACTTTGGGTTCGGTTTTGGAAAAGATTTCTGCCTACTTTCGCCCTTTAAGTTCTTCATCCCTTTATCACTTGGAACACAACCAATAGTTGTTGAATTAATTTCCATGGGCTCTAGAGTCTGATCGGAGAAGTTGCCAATGCACAGGCTAAAATATGCAACACAGCTGAATCATAGACGCACGCTGCTAAGTGCGTTTAGTAAGATTAAAATTAGGACTAATGCATAATTTCATTATCTATAATAGAGGGAGCTGACTGAAACTTTTCCTATAAATCAAGATTATAATATTAGATAACAGGCTATTTAGGTCAATTAGTCACTAAAATAACTGTCAGAAAGCTTAATCAGTTCTCTGATGTTTTTTTTTTTTTTTAATGTTTTTTTGGGTCTTGCTGCTGGGCACTTTAGTTGTTAAAAAACTTCTCCAGCTTAAAAAATTGCAAGTCCGGATGCAAAATTCTTCAAACATATATAAAAATATTAATAATAAACTCATCCTAAATAAACCGCAATAATTACAATAAATTACATCACGGGAAAAAATTACCGTACTAAAATCTATTGTCTTATAAACCACTGCAAAGTGTAAAATGGTCATGAATTATTCCGTCTGAATAGTTTATTGTTCATAATTACAAACTTCTACCTTTTAACTACTGACAATGACAGAAGATGACATTATCAAAGAGAATTTCTCCGTTAATAAAAATGAAAACATAAAAGACAGTAACAGTTCTTATTTACAAAAATAGTTATTGTTTACGCAAATTGCATTTGATTTTTTTCAGCTTTTAAACAGGTAAATATTGAACCAGCCTGTTATTATATGGTTGACTAACTTACCTCTGCTATTCGCAAGCCAGGCTCTTATAAGGAGATTCACTAGTAAACAATCAATGTCTCCCCTAGGATATTGTCTATAGTCCTCAGTCCTTAGTGGGGCTTTTCCAATGGACATAGGAGAAACAGCAAGACAATTTCCTAATGTGGGACACTCACCTGATTGACCAGGCAGAATCTCAGGAGAGAGGGTGTTCATTCCACACCAAATCAATAATCCCCCATTACATTCCTGGATGATTTACACAAACACGTCAAGTGATTTATTTAAGGTATAAAGTTTACCACGTCATACTCTAAATTATAATTCTGGAGAAAATGTAAAAGATACACAAGACAAGTGGTTTAACGTTATTAAATAATAATCACAGTAAATTACTAACAGACAATATGTATAAGCAAATATGTATATGACAAGTGCGTGCTGACACTGTGCTCTCCCGGTCACAATTGGGTAATGACAGGAGTTGGATTTGAATTGGTGAACTCCAGCGACAGATCTGCTTGGGATCTAACAAGAGTTTTAAGCAGCAATAGTTGTAAGACTTAATGGATTTTACAAAAACATCTGTAGTTTGAATACAAATTCTGGTATTAGTTTGTTATCCAGACACACACAAGGAAATTTAGCACAGACAATGGATCTAACCCATAAGTCTTCAAACAATGGGAATAAACCCATGCAGACACAAGGAGAACTCGCTCGCAAAGTGCAAACTCCACACAGACAGGAACCCCAAGCCAGGATTCAATCCCACGACCACTGGCACTGTGAGGCAGCAGCACTAACCACCACACCACCGCACCACCATGCCACCCTCATTTGATATCTCTTCTTAAAATACAGTCTCATGCTTTGATGTGCCACTAGGTATCTCCTCTTCTGTCCACTGCGATGGGAATCTATCGATTGTTTTGATTGATCTCTCTCTCAAATGCGGGTTGGGGGCTTTGATGTTATTTTTGGCACATCTCTGAAGAGGTGAAAGAGCCACGCGGGGAAAGTGCAGCCAGCAGGGAGCTTTTGTACAAGCGCTCGACAGGTGAGGCGTTATGCATAAGATGCTGAACACATGGGCAGAAGGCCCAGAATTCTAAGATTAGGGAGCTCATATATGTATTGTACACAGAATATCTAAGACTAATTGTTAGATCCTTTGTAGACCAAATATATATTACTATTGTAGTTCATAGTAATTTTCTTTACAGAATTACAGAAACATAACAAAGCATTTCTGACTGAATGGACTGCTCCGCTTTAGAAATTAATGTTCTAATAAGACCATCCGACCAGAGAATTAAATTGTTTTGGCTTATAATGATTGCTTCCTCAGCCACTCCGTTGAGGCAGATGGTTATTTGACCCGAGGGACAGGTTTACAGTACAGGACTCACGGGTATTGTTCTGACAGCTTAACCTTTCTGCCTCATAAATAACCTTGAGCAACAGTGAGGCCTAGCACGCCATTTTAAAAAGTATTTTTAACAGGTCCACTTGCAGGAAGCAAGGAAGGCCAATATTGAACCATGCAACATCCAGCCTTACTGAAATTCACGGAAAAAAAAAAAAAACATTCCAGCATTTTTATGGAACTTTCATTATTTCAAATACCTGGCAGTGGGATGAATATCACCCTTGGTGATAAACACCTATCACTCCTGGACCTGTCGTGCTCTTGTCTTTGACTCCACCGAGTGTCGTCACTGTCAGTAGTGAACCTCACTACACTCTCCCCCTGTAAATAACCACAGCAACCTCAGCCGGCCAATGGGAATCGCTTTTCAAGTATCCGGGTCACGGCACTAATGTACCCCTTTTCTAGCATTAAAGGCTGTGTTCAAGTAGATACAGTAGGGGTAGAACTGGTTCAAGCCCGTGGGTAAGCCATCATGTGTATCCAGGCAACTACGCAGAGTAAATAATTTCAGTAAATCAATGAGTAAATAAATGTCTCTGAATACGTGGGGGAGGAGAGCACATGGAAAAAGTGAAATTTGTCATGCGTCACATACGTCACATATGAGACATACGACAGTAGTATGTCGTATTGCGCCGCTCTACAACCAAGACCAAAGGTCAAACCCTGGAAGACGGCTTGAATTTATGACATCCTAGGACCTAGGGAGGGCCATCATTGACAGGTCATTCACAACCATCTTTCCTGAAGCTGAATTTCAGCCATCAGTGGTCACGGTGGACCTTGAAAAGCAGTCCACCCCCACTGAACCAGCGGTCATGATGCCTGAGACTTCCTCATTAAGTGTCACAGTGCATTGCCATGACGTCTGCTGTGCAGGGTATATGTCTGCAGAAGGTACACTTCCACTGCCTAAAACCTCAGACAGACACCCCTAGGATGCTTGAGCTGAAAAGTATATAATAACTATAATAAGAAACAATATGTGGAAGGAAGTAAAAGACAGAGCAGCATGCGAACCATTGTTGAGGAAGGCAGTTCAGATGAGTTACAGAGCGTTGTGCTAACAGTCTATGAGAATCAAGTGATGACCCTCACTGTAGATGGTTTTGTCATTGCTGGGAAATCCGGAAACTACCATTACATTTGCTTTCTCGAAACAGGTGACCTTGAAACAGCCTGAACAATTCTGAAAAATTCTGAACAATCCAGAGGCTGGGTGATCACTGGGCTTGGTCAGCCTACTTTCATATTAAAAACAATGAAAGAGAGATTTAAAAATTGCCAACACCTTTCACAGATGGCTGAACAGCCAGATGTAACCTGGGTGAGTGGGGGCTTACCTTACACCCATCCACATCTTTAATTTATCCCTATTCTGGGGAAGTTGTGCCAGTTGTGTCATAATTATATAATCATATAACTGCATTAGTGAGATAAAACATTGTTTTCTGAGCAAATACAACAACTCATAGTGTACATAGCAATGAAGAAATAACAATATTCCTTTATATATATATATTTATATATATTGTAGCACCGGGCTACCGGGCAGGGCACTGACGAGGCTTAGAACCCAAGGTCAAGGACAAAGGAATTATTAGACCACAAAGAAAAGCACAAAACCAAGGTAGATGGTGGAACTGAGGTGAAGGTGAGGATGTTTCAAGGCGTTGAGGAGGACTGCTGGGGTCATTCTGTCGGTCGCAGGGTTGTTTCTTCCTCCTCCAACTCTACAACAGAGCACAGCCTCTCTCCGTTAACCTACAGCCCTCTCGCTGTTGTGCGTTGGAGGGCCCTTTTGTAGGAAGGCAGTCAATTATGGGAACAGCCGGCAGCTGTTCCTCTTCTTGATGAGGCCCTCGGCGCTGTCCTGGCTTGAGTGCGAATGGGTGGTGCTGAACGGCTGAGGGCTTAGGTAGGAGCTGTCCGTGGTGCTGAGGCCTCCTCCCGTGAGGGCAGGTGACCGGGGACTCCCCTTCCTGCACCACAATATATATATATACATATTGTAAAAATATATATATTATTTTACACGTTCTCCACTACCTCATTCTCCTTGTTTTCAACTTCAGAGGACAGACAGTAAATATACTCTAGTCTCTAGTCTTCCAGCAACATACTAAAAATGTATTTGATGTTTATTTATTAATAATATGTTTATAATACAAGAATCAGCTAGCTATAGATACATTTTGAGATAAGTGATGTTTTTATTTTATTATTCAAAATGATGGTAGGTAGATTAAGCAAAGAATGTTGCCAAGATTGTGCGACATTTCAGATGGTAAGTCTCACGTCTATCCTCCCTCGCTTTTCAAAATGTCAAGCACAGTAGAATTAATCGCAATGCATTTCTGAATAAAAATAAAAATTCAATTAAGTGCAGAGAATAACCGGTGCTCTCACCAATTCAAAAGTGTCATTAATTCTGTATTTGAAGATTCCGGGCTCGCTGGTATAGCGCTTCGCGTCAGCCAGGAAGCTTCAACATTTTCTGCCTTGAAAAATGTAATGAGAATTATGGTAATTGTGTCCAGTGACATAAACAGGGCTGATGACTTATTGTTGTCACCGGCATCAAAGCAAATCAGACGGACTAAGATCTTTCAAATGCCATGTGTTTGTCCGCAAGATATTTTTCTTGTGGTTAGATGCCGCTGCAACTTCATGGTTTTATCTCGTAACCGAAACACGATCCGTGGCACACACAGTAATATAATGAGGCCACAGACAACAGTCTCCACTTTGAAACCATTATCAAAGTATAACGTTCCCTCTGCAGAGTCAAACAACCTCATAAAACTTGTACAGCGTTCCTCCTCTGGGCCTCATTTCCCTTCCCAACGGGTCTGACATAACAATGCTTCAACCATTTGTCAACGCACTGTAAAATACGTTAATTTAAGGCCATTATACTTTTAAATGTTCACAGTATGTAGCGTTGAATTTATAACTTAAATTTTGAAGATTAAAACCTTTTTCAGTGCTGTTTCAATCAAAGTTAAAATTGAAATTGGCTGTCCATGATGGAAGGTGCTCTATTGTATTCAACCCAATTTATGGAACCATTATTAATTGAAAACTGATTCTGAAATGCCATGTTAGGCGAGAACCAAGGACCTTCAAAGCTTGCTCCGTTCCCATAGTAACATTGTCAGACATTGGAAGCATTTTCCATCACCGTTATTTAGCAGGCTAATTACTAATTATCCTGCCGTGTTTTTATATTTACACAAAACCTGACATATTTAGCGTAATGCATTGACTGTGAATTCAACATATTCCTGACCTCTGTTGTGAAAACAAGTAAGTACTCTAATGTTATTTATTCTGGACATAAATCAGTAGGGTGTCTAATTCAACTGAACGGATTTAGAAAATTTCATACATGGTCTCACGTGTCTAAAAAACACAGCCTACGTTTACACTTACATTCAGGGGTATTGCCTTGAGAGAGCTTTCCCACTAATTGAAACTGGGTGCAACATCAAACAAATTGCTGGCCCGGAATCAGATTACAATACATCTAGAACTATGAGTTTCCAAAGCAATGGAGCAATTTCGATGGCCAACAGACCCCTGGTCTGTGTCTTTTCCCTAGGAGTTTTGACCATTGAATAAAGTTTTAGGTCTGACATACATATTCACTCTGCAGAAGGATGTTAATTACCAGTAACAATGTTTTTTCCCCTCGCGTTTTTAAGAGTTGACAGCTGCCGGGATGAAAGTCGTTCTGAGAAAATAGGGCCACATGGATTAATCAGATCAGTAACAGGCTGCAGTGTGATGAACAGTAAGGACATCTGAGCAATGGTCTGGCAGAACCATCTGCAAGGCATGCATAAGAAATCGGAACAGATTCACTAATACAGATCCGTGTCCTCCACGGCTAAATGAAGCACAGCACACGCCCTCTTCGCTGAGTCTCGAGTCTCGGGAGATGCCACATCTTTGCTGGCAGCTGGGTCACACAAACAGTCTGAAAATGTCACTCCTCAATCTCCTCTCTCCCACACCGGCATCAGCACCAGGTGCTCGTCCTGGATTACCTTGGCCGTCACAAAATTTGCACAAGTGCATTCTAAATTAAATGTTTGTCTAGAACTGGAAGATTGTTTACTTCATTGAAATCTGCCTCATGGAAATTATAAACAGTTGATTTGTTTTGTCGGCAGATACTTGATAAGTATATGCATGTATTTCTTGTTGAATAGGCCGATGTGTGGTTTGTGTCATAATCATTATTTTGCTGCTTAGCCGTCACTCGCTAATCTCCATCTGTTTTGAGTGGATAGGATGCTTTAGTTCTGTCTGAGTAGTTCAGATAAGGGCATATGCTAAGAAGACAATTAATAATAATGGTAGTAATATTTGTAGTAGTGGTAATAAAAGTTATAACATTTATAAATTTTATCATCAGAATCATTAATATTGTTATGGATGACATGGTGCCTCAAAGCGCTAGGTTCCTGGGTTTGAATACAGCTTAGCTTACTGTCTGCACAAAGTTTACAAATTCTGCCTATGTTTATGTGGGTTACCACTGGGTACCTTTCATGTAATTTCAAAAAAAATTTAATCAAATGAATCAATTTTTTGCCAGAACTTGTATTTTCCCTGTGAAATATACAAGCTTCTAAGCCTAAAGGCAGAAGCATCGCAGCGGGCGTTCTGGTTGGGTAATTAAGGGCAGACTGTGCATAAAATGTCACTCTCGCAATTAACCTTCCGCAAGTTACCATACTGGTAGAATCTAACAAGCCTGTGGAAGGGTGCAAAATTCCTTGTAATCATGGTGTAAACATTATGTTTTTAGCTGTTATTCAGGTTACGTTTGCCTAGCGTGGGGATTTGGTTTACACACTACTTTATTTCAGTAGTCCACTTCGGGTAAGAAGCAATGCACATTTCGGAAATATCTACAAAGGCTATCCATCGATTTCCCTAAGGTTGTTTAAATCAGATTAATAGCATTCTTGATAAGTGCTAAGAAAGAGAACATGGAAGAAGCCATTGCAAATAAACCAATTGACTAAAATTTTCTTATTCAGCCCTGGGTTATTTTTAAATGTTTTATTCAATACTTCCTCTGTGTCAGATTAAAAGAAAAAAATCACTTCATTATGAATTGTACGACTGTTGGTCAGAGTTGCTTGAAGGCAACCAAAAAAGTAGACATCACTTCAATCCTCGCTCTTCATCCTGGTTTTTCAACAGGAGCCACAAAATAATTAGCACCTGTGGTCACGACAGGTAGTAATCTGTGCTGCGACTAAAGTCTTTAAAATTGACCCTGAGGTTGCCATGTTGGAAGCGGTCGGATCCAGTGCAGTCTATTTCAGTCCCAGTTTTTTTTCTGCCACCAATCATCGCTTCCCAAGGCCGTCTTAATGAATGAAGAGGACAGACAGAATCCTCCTGGTCAGCGAGATATGCCCCTCTGGGAGAATATCCACTTATTAAGGCAGCGAGAAAACGGCTGTTATCAGTGTTTTTGTTTCCAAAAATGTGTGAGTCATGTTTCTGCTGGGCTATTAACATATATTAGCATGTATTATATCATTTATTAGAATACATAATAACACTACCAGCTCTTGTAGCCATTTTATTAAAGTTTTAGAAAGACTGAAACTGAATCATTCAGTGGAAATGTCTTGAGCTGCAGAACAGGGAAATGCGTATTAATGATACATGAGGAACTTGTTTTGTTAATAGAACAAGCTGCTAGAGCAGTGATTAATTGCAAGGGAAACGAGGGAATTCATTTCACTTGTCTTTCATTGCTGCTCAGCGTTTGAGTGACGGAGTTTCACCTTCTTAACTGGCGAACAAAGCAGAATGAGGCGTTTCCACGAGGGGTCCCTTTGATTAGCGGGCTGCGGTTCTTGTGGGTTTGGCCCTCAGAGGGAAGTAACCAAAGCAGGGTGTGACAGGACCTGGTCAGGAGACCGGGTCGCTGGGTCACGAGGAAGCCCTCTGGGAGGCCAGAGACCAGACACACCAGCTGAGAGGAACAGGAGGCGTGCGGAGGTTTTGTCCTGCAACAAAAGCAAAAAGTTTCCCGTGCGGTGTGCGTTTGCTGTGAACCAGCTCGCAAATTCTTAAAAAGTTTTATCTGTTAACAGAAACATGTAATCTTGGGGCTACTGTGAGCCTGAGTGGTGTCAGCTGCCTGGATGGACCGATATTTTTGTTTGGGATTGCATGAGCCAAAAAATATATAATTACACAATTTTTAATCTTTCTATTTTGTTCTGTTTGCCCACTCCTGCTACCAGTAGGGTAAGATAAAGCATGGTCATACCAGGCGATCATTGTGGGCCTGAGTGGATTGTGAACCGCGGAGCGGCCCACAGCTTGGGATAGAAACTGCAGCGAATCATGAAGAGATGTGTTGTGCCATGCCGCATTTCTGCTGCAGGGCCAGGCAGAGCCGAGAGTTTCAGTCTTTATTATTCATTTCTGTTAATGGAGAGCAACATTAAAACTGTTGTAAAACTGTTCATTATTTTATGATATGACTCAAATGGACGGATTATATTGTTATAGGTAGGACACAGTTGTTAGCAAATTGTTAAAATCCTAAGAGAAACTGCAAATGCATACAGAAGCCAGATAATCACCAGATCACTTTTTTCGGAGAGTCACGCTTAGCCTGGGTCCACTTACATGGTAATGGAAAACAACCAGGGACCCACAGGGACCACTCAGATATGCTCGTGGGAGAAAAGCACACAGTTTTCTTTTTTATTTATTAAATGTATTTATTTTTTTAACTCTGACACACTCTGCTAAGATTTGAATGCTTGTAAAATGTCCAAGGTGCATTTCTCAGTTTCTGTAAGGGAGTTATTTTATCTCACCACCAGAAATGTTCCTGAGAAATATGCTAGATCACAGTGGGAGGATAAGCCGCCTGAGGCCAATTGCTTACCATCTGATGTCTTACACATTCATTTTATACACAGACGAACATTTCAGGTTTGCCAAGGTGCCTTCATGTCCGTCTATGAAGGATGTCAATGGATATAGAGTGCACATGTGGGGTAATAAATCTATATTTATGCCATACATTATCCCTGTAATTTTTTTAAATCTGTAAGTTAACAATGAAAATAACACTGTGCCCCAATGCAACTTAAACAGCAAGCAGTTTTGCACTCTATCCAGACCACTTGCATTCGAATGTGCTAATTATGTGAGCTTATGTTACCATGTCAACTCTGTCAAGCAGGTTCTAATGGAGGCATAGATATAATTCTGCTATAAACCTTAAGGCTGGTCAAAAACCAAGTAGGTGTAACCCATATAGGAGAACAGTAACTATCACTATATAATAAAAACACAACCACTTTACTTTATATTCTCACATATATCCACATACAACATACAAAGGTATTGCTCATTATGTCTTTAAAACGAATGTTACATCTCAGTCAGCCTGAAAGAATGTGGAAGGTTGGTTCATTAATAACCATGATCCTGATTAAAACGCCGCTCTTGAAATTCAGCATCCAAGCTGATGTGAGCTGAAACGCAAAGGGACACGAACTCTGAGGAGACGGGGAACGCGGCGAAGCTAATGAGGCAGGTTCCAGTGACCTCTCTGCACACACTGTAAAACGTCGCCCACTGTGTCACCATCCAGGCAGAGCAGAAGCAAGATGGAGTAAATAAGCGCAGCTGGAACTATGGAACTGAGCCGTGTGCTGTTTCAGATGCTAGTTGCCTTTTTAGTGTGTTATCCAGAGTCACAGACAAAGCTCATAC
>JAOVYW010023175.1:9757-23865 GCA_025775045.1 Hiodon tergisus | reverse complement strand
CTCTTTGTGTTTGTGTACAGGATGCACTGGCACCTGACTAAGCCACGCCTTCTTTGTGTTTGTGTACAGGATGCACTGGAGAAGTGCAGCGCGCTTTTATTCTTCCCTTTTCTCTCCTGCCATGAGAACATCGACCCCAACCCCTTCGTAGCCAGCTGTATCTCCGACCTCTGCCTGTAAGTCCTGGAGTCTCAGAGTCAGAAAAAGCCCCGCCTTTAGCTTTACTGGCCTGAATCTGCTGCACTGCGTATGGGGTTCCCAGGGCTTTTCTTGTCCTGTTTCCAAATCCCCTCCTCTATGATCTAATTAAAATGGATGGACCCCCCCCCCTCTATCCGCCCACACCTGGCCCCTCCTCGCTGTTGGCAATTCATCAGGGAGCTTTTCAATTGCAGGGATTATATTTATTGAGAAAAATAATGAAATAGCTTATTGGGCTGCTTCAAAGCAGAGACGGAATGGGAACACTAATTTGTTGCTGATTGAAGTGTTTTGAATGAATGTCGTGGAAGGTTTGAAGGGGGGGGGGTCATGCTCTTGCCTGACGCAATGTTGTTTTAAGTGTCTCCCCGGATAAGCACCCTATGGCCACACAAAAAAAATAAAGTGAAGTATTTTAAATGAAATTTCATTTAATGGGAAAAGAATCTCTGACTTTGACGTTTTGTGGTGCTTTTAGTGATTCCTGCACCTTGACTTATATGTGTCAACTTCATTCGTTTTCACCAAGCAAACCAGCAGAAGTGGGCTATAGCATTTTGAAGAACTTAAAGACTTTTAAACATTTTTTCAAATAGTGTCGGACAATATGTAACCCCGTAACACCATGAGTGCAGTGCAACATGGGTACGTTGATGAAGTGCGTTCTCTCAGTGTTCCGTTGTGTGCAGGTCTGACAACGAGGAGACGTTCTGCAGGACCCTGGTGGAGTACACCAGGGCATGCTCCCACGTGGGCTACCCAGTGAGGGAGTGGCGGGACAGTTTCCCGAGCTGCAGTGAGTCGGCAAGGGCGCCCCCCTGCAGGGGGGGGTGGGGGGCGATGAGAGGGCGCTGCTGAGACTGCTTTTATTTGAGTTTTAGTTGATTATTTGTCGTCCGGGTTGTGAGGTCCCCGCTGGGAGGTAACGGCCATGTGGGTGTTTCAGTGGACCAGTGTGAGGAAAGCTTCGTCCACCGAGACTGCATCAGCTGCTGCCCTCCCACCTGTACCTTCGAGAAGGAGTGCCTGGGGACCAACCTGCACTGCCTGGACGGCTGCTACTGCCCCGACGGTAAGGCCTGCCGGCATCGTCACGCTCCCCGCTCGACAGCGCACCCGTGCCCGGTTTAGATTTAGCTTGCGACAGGAGATTCCTCATCAGGAGATACCACATCAGGAGATACCACATCAGGAGATACCTCATCAGGAGATACCTCATCAGGAGATGCCTCATCAGGAGATGCCTCATCAGGAGATGCCTCGTCTAAACACTTTTTAAATTAATACAGTCATTGGCTACTCCTTTGTTTGTGAACATTAACGCCCATTTCTGCACACGTCGCTAAATCGCTGATTAGTGATTAGTAAAGAAATTAATGGCATCATACATTTTAAAATGTTAAAGTCTTGCCTTCTGTTCTCTGTTGTGTTGCTAGTGTAAACGACAAATTAATTTTGGTTGCACTAGTGCTGCTCAATGCTGCGACATCCCTGTAAGTCGCTAAATGAATCTAATGGATAAGTGACATCTGTGTGCGTGTGTGTGTGTGTGTTCGTGTGTGTGTGTGTTCGTGTGTGCGTGCGTGTACGTGTGCATGTACGTGTTTGTTCCTTTACCAGGGCTGATCCTGCAGAACGGCACCTGCATTGCTGTGTCCCAGTGCCCCTGCGTGTACCACGGGCGTGCCTACCCCCTGGGCCACCTGCTGGAGCAGGGCTGCAGCGCCTGGTAAGCGCCAGGGTCGTTCCTGTCCCGGCGGCAGCGGAAACCGCTGTTAACATGACGCCAGATTGTCTTCAGTGGGAATGTTGTCAGGGCTTCACCAGTCAGTATGGCAATCGCTGCCTTTCCAGTGTTTGGGGTGAACTTCAACGAACGGGACACCATAGACGTATAGACTGCTTCCTTTGGTCCGTCCGATCGGTCGCAATGGAACCTCGCCTTTGTCTGCTGCCTTGAACTATCTCAAAGGGCAGTGTCCGCCCGTTTCTAACTGATGTTGTATTTCAGCGTCTGCATGGGAGGTGTGTGGAACTGCACGGAAAACAACTGTTCAGGTAACCACCGTCTGGCCGTAATAAACCTAAAAGCACATCAGAAGCTAGACCGACCTGCTCGGGGCGGCGCGACGGGGCGCTGACGGTTATCCTCCTCTTCGTTGCGATGGCAGCCGAGTGCTCTGTCACGGGCAACTCCCACGTCACCTCGTTCGACGGGCGGATCTTCACGCACACGGGGACCTGCCAGTACGTGTTGGCGAAGAGCCGGGGCAACACCAAGTTCACCGTCCTGCTGCAGAATGTTCCCTGCGGTGAGGTAACACACGCTCCCTACCTTCTGGATCTGCTCCACGTTTAGCCAACGCCGGTCTCCGCATGACCTGACTGTCCTGTGAAGTAGTTTCTCTTTAAAGGAATAATAAAATGCGGTTGCTGTGTGTGTCTCAAAATACAGAACCAAAGGCACTGTACGGATAAATAGTTGATATTACTTTATAATATAATGTAAATATTCCGTAACTCATGTAATTCTTGTATCATGTTTGGTCGTCGATCAGTTTTAGTTGGTAGTAGGCAGAATTATAAAACAGCAGGTTTGCCGTCAGTCTCGGCAGCAGAGAGACAGGTCCCTGTCCCCAGAGAAGTGGGAGTGTGAGAGCTCTTGTTCGCCCCCACCCCACTCTCCACAGAGACAGGAGCATGGCTGTATCCACTCGGTCACGCTGGTGGTGGACGAGGAAGTGACCCGACAGGTCACGCTGACAAGGGAGGGTGAAGTCCTCATTGGGCTTAACCAGGCTGCCAGCCTGCCCTACGCAGACGGTAAGAGTGTCCACAGATTCCGAGTGACATGGAAGATTTATCTCTCGGGGTTGATTTTTTTTTAAATGATTGAAAATTCAAAAAATGTTCTGCTGAGATATAATATTATATCTAATTGGGACACTTTGACAAATCGAATCTAATATGTTTCTTTCCCTTTTATTAACATTTTTCAATTACCTGATTATTTGTTGTAAACACGTATGCACGCTGACAAGCACGGGCGTTGTGGACTAGATTTCTCTCATTAGTTTGTGAGAACAGGCGTTTTATTGTTATGGTAATAAAAAAGCGTTTTTGTGTTTGACCACGTGTTTGTGTTCTCTGCCATGCAGACACAGTCGAGGTCCGAATGCTGACCACCCTGTTCACTCAGCTGAGGGCCAGCTTCGGCCTGCGCCTGCAGTTTGACCGGCTGGGCGGGCGCATCTACCTGATGCTGGAAAGCAGCTGGAGGGGTCTCACCCTGGGCCTGTGTGGCACCTTCAACGGCAACCTGCGAGACGACTTCCTGTGAGTGACGCATGAACACACCCTCAAACACAGGCCCCCGGCCGCTTTACGTTACGGCCACCGGTGTTAGATGTAATTGTGTGACCGACAGAAAGTGACATGCTTCTGTGCTGAGCGGAAATGCCCGACGTTTTTGAAGGCGGAATTCATTCCTCGTGTATTCCTCGCAGGTCCCCATCGGGCATGATCGAGGGAACGCCCCAGCTCCACGCCAACGCCTGGAGGGTCTCCTCGGCCTGCATTAGCCCAGTCAACATACCCATTATTGACCCATGTGAAATGAACCAGGAAAACGGTATTAGCAATGAGTCATGGCTTAAATCCAGCGGCACTCATACATTTACACGCTTTATCCATTCAAATATCGCTGAGTTAGACCTAGTTCTGCAGAGGCACGTCAATATTTTGTGTTATTTGTTTGCACAAGGCACAACATGTCTATGAGGATAGCTGTTAGCTCAGTAGGTTAAAGTCCCTGAGCTCAGGGAACCAATCTGACTCTTGTCTCGACACTAGGGGTTGCCATCGCCGTCTTGATCTTAGCATGCTCTGCTAAGATTCTGCAGACCCCTACAATGTATTTCAGGGTAACATTATTTACAAGGATCTCTTTCTTTCATGAAACCTCTTGACATGAAAAGTCTAATTGCTTTAGTAGCGCGTAGGAATACTGATGCTCAGTGTTACTCACAATGCATTCACAATACCTTACAGCACATATCATTTCAGAAACTTCCCACGCTTTGAAATGCATTTGACACAGTGTAAGGATTGTGCCCGCTTAACCAAGTTCTGCGCTGTGGATCGGATTGCAGTGTTCTACGCCTCTCTTTGCGACGCCATCACGGAGGGCCTGTTCGCCCCGTGCCACGCCTACGTCAGCCCCGGCGTGTACTACCAGCAGTGCCGTTTCCAGGCGTGCGCCTGCGGCAGCAGCTGCCTGTGCACCGCACTTGCACACTACGCCTACATCTGTGCCAAACACAAGGTCTTCATCGACTTCCGGGCTCACGTGTCCGACTGCGGTGAGTGACGCCACCCCAACCCGCTAAAGCCAATCAGGGAGGGTGGCTTCGATTGCACCACCCTTTAGCTGGGCTAGCTGGGCATATGTAACAATGTCAATGTAATAACACTTACCATGCTCTGGACCATGTAATTATATAAAGTAGCAATAAAGCACTATGGTTTAGTTAGTGGCCTCCTTGTCTCTAGAATTCAAAGATTAGATTGGGTGGTAAAATAAAATAAGCAGTTATTTTAGTTTTTTTTTATCAGAGTTGTGTTTGTTAGAAGCCATCATAGCAAAGTTAGCATTGGTGTCTGTATCATTGCTACTTCTGACCAATGTGACAGTTTTAACTAGTTGCGTGAAACACTACCAGATTGCAGTTATCACCTACATGTAATCAATTACAGAGAAAACCGTATACGAGGAAGCCAGTACATTTTCTTTCAGAAGTATACATTTGCGCAGTTAATAGCAACATATAAAGTTGAACTCACTTCCTAATAATGGGATGGTGAAAATATCCCCCCGCTAGCGTACATAAATGGTCCGTGTTTGTTTTCAGGTATGGTTTGTATGGGCGGGATGATGTACCATCCGTGCACCACCACCTGTGGGAAGACCTGCCAGTCCCTGTCCAGCAGGGAGATCTGCAGTGACGACTGCGCAGAGGGCTGCAGCTGCTCGGACGGGAGCTTCTACGACGAGGCGCGCCAGCGCTGTGTTCTGCCGTGAGTCCCCCCCATCCCGCACACAGTGTGGTCCAGTCCGCCCTTAATCTTGTTGGGGTGACCCCTCCTCGAAGGTTGTAGCCGATGTAGATCCCCTTTCCTCCGCGACCGGTCATGTCCCCAACCCCGTGGTGCCATCCAAACTGAGAGTGCTGACAGTCGCCGTTTCCGGTGCCTCCTGTCCCCACAGCTCACACTGTCACTGCTACTTCATGGGCTCCGTGTTTCAGCCGGGAGAGGTGTCGTTCAGTTCCTCCGGCCCCTGGTGAGTGACATCTCCCTGCCCGTGTGACCTCCATCCTGCAGCCTTCTGCCTCCGCCGTTATCGTTATTCTCCCTGTTATCAGTATTCATCTCTGTTTAGGTGGAACAACCTAAGCCAGGATTCGTTCCTTCCTTTACTAAAAGAGAAACCTGATAACCCATAAAGATACAGTGTGTCCTGTTGCTTGTACTCCCTGGTGAGCTGGCTGCTTTAAAATCAATGTCTTTTTTTCACCTGGTAGCCTGTGCAGAAATGGGCATATGGAGTGTGTACCAGAAGAACGAGGTAAGTTTTCCCCATTTTTTGTTTTCACGGGTCCTGAAACAGTCCTGTTTCAAATAACTGCCGTCTTTGAAATAAAAAATGCTTGAAACGTTGAAACGATCCAATGTGTGCTGATTTGTAAATCCTACATAAACGTGCAGGAGCGCAGATTTTTTGCGACAGAATTTTCCCCCTCGTATTTTAGTGGGACGGAGGCATGCGCCTTTAGATTGGTCACAGAATTTAACGATGGTGAATATTGCCCGGGCCTGTCATTGGATACCCTCTTGTGCATGTGAGCCAATAAGCATGCGCGCTAATTTTCAATGCGTCCCTAACGCCGTGCGCCTGCTAGAGCCCGAGCACGGAGACTGCCCCCTGGGGAAGGTTTACTACAGCTGCAGGGAACAGCAGGGAGGCCACAACCGTTTGGGCATCGCCTGCGAGGTCACTTGCCGAAACCTGATGATGAACCTCACCTGCCCACCCATGACTCCCTGTGTGCCAGGCTGCGGCTGTCCTGCGGGGTAGGAGCTAAACGGTGTCTGTGTCAGTCTTGCATGGTAAAAAGGATATGTGTAGCATCCAGTAGCTTGCAGGTCCCTTGTAATATAATCATATTCACACCGCTGTATAAGTAATGGCACTAGAGAGGTGATAACGGAAACTACGGAGAATTAATAATAATCTAACTATTCTGAAAGCCGAGAGAAATGTTAAATCATCTTTAGCTAAAAGAAAGACTTGACTGAAGATGGATTATTTTTTATATGAAAATCTGACTGATATGAACTAATATGAATGGTGTTACCATGTGTAAAAAATATCAGTATAAATAAAAATGTGTTTCTGCTGCATGACTGGTGTGGTACACTGAAATATCCTATATTTTTGTCAAAGGCTTGTGAGGCACAGTGGAGAGTGCTTCTTCCCTGATAATTGTCCCTGTTCCTGGCTGGGGCTAGAGTATCTGCCTGGAGAAATAGTGTCTACCCCGTGTTACAAGTGGTATATATTTCAATTTTGTAAAAATCTGTAGTAGAGAAATTGGATGACAGTTGCATTACAGTTCAACTTCAGTTATTTAATGGAAAAGAAAATGTTTTGCATGAATCATCTGAGGTAGACAGGGAGCCCATTAATAATTAATTAAATGTGCTTTGGAAAAAAATATCTCAAACAAAAACCATGTTATTAATCATTGTGGAATGGATGGTAATCCATCTGGACCTTCTTAAATGTATACTCTGTGTGTTTATTACAAGGTATTAATATTACATTTGATTAAATTTTGATTAATTTCTGGTTGGTCCAGCTATTTGGCCCTTTCCACATGGGTGACTCTGGCGGTCACCTTGACTGTCTGCTCAGATGTAATGAGTTTTTATTTAGAAGTCCTCTGCTTCTTGCATCTGCCTACATTCTCCATCCTGTTCTCTGACCTCGGCGTCTGATTCCCGTCTCCTCTCCCCAGTGTCTGTCATCGTGGGTTCTTTAACTGCACATACTACCCCTGCCCAGCGGTCTGCACCGTGTACAGTGACCGCCATTACCACACGTTTGACGGACTGGAGTACGATTACGTCAGCAACTGCCAAGTGTACTTAGTCAAGGTAGGAATCACTGGGAATGCGTGAGGAATTTCAGCATCCCTACGTATTTCTCGCACAGGGAAACGCGATGGGGCGCAGCGCTCCATCATTTACGGTGAATTACGTGCTATGAATGTGGAATTTGATGTGAGGAATGTCAGCGGTCCTTCCATTTGGTGGTCCTTAATTGCATGGGTTGATCTGGCCCTGTGACAGGAGGGGAGAGGTGGGAAACTCCCAGAAGTCCAGGATGGCTGAATATTTAAGCTCAGCGCTTGATTGATCCTCCACAATTTGAGAATTATAAATAGAAGGGTCTGGAGGTGGGAGTGGGCTAGATAATTTAGGGCTCCTGTGTCAATGGGGGCCGCCAGGGATACTGAACCTAGGGTGAGACCCAGACACTCCGTCCCAGGAAGCTGCTCGGCGACAGGGCCAGATTGGATCACTGGAAAGCAGATCCGTGCCCCCTCTAAAGCCTCTAATCTTGGGAAAATCAGAGGCGTTTTTTTTAATTAGAGCAGGTTCGCTGTAATGAAACCCAAGCAAATGTCAAATCCACTGGACAAACAGGGCAGAGGCAACACAACAGACAAAGAGCAACTTTGTTCCAATGGGTTTGCGGGTCCCTTTCTTCCCATAACTTTGGTGGCTCTTTGCGGAAGCTCTGTGTAGATAGGTCCCTCCTGGAAGGGCGATATGGTGCGTTGTATGTCCTTCCAAACAGAAAGGTGGAGATGCATTGGGGCTGTCCCAATATACCCTTAAACCGCCCTTTGGATCGTTGGTGCCCTTCATGGGAAGTTAAGTGTTTGTCTGATGTTTTAAAATGAGCTTGTAGCTTAATTAAAGCAGCTCTTTCAGCCTCTGTAAAAGAACCAGCACCATGCTCTGGTTTCCTTTGAATAGTCGGCTTTAAAGGGCAGTGATCCTCAAAGGACTACATTGAGCTACAAGGAATGCTTGTGTTCGACCCTCCTGTTGGTATCGTACTTGACCCAACTATTCAACTATGCACTTTTAAGGGAAAAAGTATCACCAGAGGAGGCTCTTTGATTATTGTTTCTTAAAGAATACTTCTTTAATGATTTATGAAATCATCTGCTGTGTTTCCCATGAGCTGTTTAGAAGCAGACAAGGTGCGCAATTTGGGTCATTTCTGGGTCTTGAAGCTGTTTCTCTTGGCTTAAGCAGTACAATCCAATCAAACAAACATAATCAAGATCTTTCTTTTTGTAACTTATAACGTTGCACCCTTCCATCTCATGTGCTTTTTTCCCTGTTTGCTCCATGTTTGATTCAGAGTGTCGGTGGGACCGAGGTGTCCATCACCACCCAAAACAAGGACTGTTACGAGACTGGCATCATCTGTATGAAATACCTGGTGATCTACGTGGGACTGACGAAGATATTCTTCAGCGACAGCTCAGGTAGTCCGGTATGTAATCCCTAATGCCACCGCTGGTCTGCCAGGCCGAGGGATTTTGAGTGCCCCCAGAGCCGTGGACCTCGAGCCCGGCATGCCTGACAGGAAATCTGGAATTGCTGCCTCAATGCAGCCTTTTATAGGTGCTGCCTCTGGCAGTAAGGAAAAAATCGTTTCTTCACTGAAGCCCAGTTTTATATGATATCGTATTGCCTTATATAACAGGTAACCATGAGCACAGCCAGAAAGAGTGGAGGAGAACCATTTAGTACAGGTCAATATATCAAAGCAATTTATAGTAGGAATCAAGTAGGAACTTTTCAACAAAGTTGGTTCTGATATCACTGATGTAGGCAGGACGTGGTTGGTAGTAACGTTTGAGGGAAGGCTTCAAGGATGGCACCTCCTTCTGGGCAGTGTAGGTGAGTCAGAGTAGGTCCCGCCCAGGAGCTGAACGTTTCCCGGGTTTCTCTGCTGTTCCAGAGCTCCTCTACGGTGGTTGGGAGGGGGTTCGAGTTCCAGCTGTGGAGGGCCGGGTACTACACCGTGGTCCACTTCCCCAGGCAGGAGATCACTGTCCTGTGGGACAAGAAGACTACGGTTCACATCCGCGCTGGGCCACAGTGGAAGGTTAGTGTTTAACTTAACTAATCGTTAACGGGTCTCCTCTCTCGCTCAACACCATGAAGTGTTCCCCCTCTCTCACCCCTCTCGCTTAACACCATGACGTGTTCCCCCTCTCTCGCTCAACACCATGACGTGTTCCCTCTCTCTCACCCCACTCTCGCTCAACACCATGACGTGTTCTCTCTCTCTCGCCCCACTCTTGCTCAACACCATGACGTGTCCCCCCTCTCTCGCTCAACACCATGACTTGTTCCCCCTCTCTTGCCCCTCTCTCACTCAACACCATGACGTGTTCCCCCTCTCTCGCTCAACACCATGACGTGTTCCCTCTCTCTCGCCCCACTCTCGCTCAACACCATGACGTGTTCTCCCTCTCTCGCTCAACACCATGACGTGTCCGCCCTCTCTCGCTCAACACCATGACTTGTTCACCCTCTCTTGCCCCTCTCTCGCTCAACACCATGACTTGTTCCCCCTCTCTCGCCCCTCTCTCGCTCAACACCATGACGTGTTCCCCCTCTCTCGCTCAACACCATGACATGTGCATGATCAGCTTTTGTCGCATAGCACTGGCTTGGCTTGGAAGTAGTTCCAGTTTGACAGTTCGAAATGAGCAACGTTGTGTGGATTGGTGGGGGAAGCAGGGCCCGTTTGTTCCACACTGAAGTTGGCCCTGCCTCCTACTCAGGGGCAGCTGTCGGGGATGTGCGGAAACTTCGACACGGTGACGGTGAACGACATGACCACCTCCAGCCACATGGAGGTCAGCAACGCTCAAGCCTTCGGGGACAGCTGGGCCCTCGGTCAGGTGAGCATTGCCCGCTCAGCTCCTCTCTGAAGCGAAAGTCTGCACTGCCGAACTGCCGGAGCCCTTTGCCCTGGATTTGCCTTTCAGCCGGCACGCGGATAATCAGATCTATTGTGTGTGTGACCCGTCTGTGACTTCAAGTCCTCTTCCAGCGACCGCGATTCACAGTCACGTGGCTGTGTCCAGCCGAGGAGCCATGGACATTAATCCGTGTTTAACAGCGCGTCGGTCAACAGAGCTTCTGCATGCAAGCCTATAAGTTCTTCTGCTTTTTTGATTGTCCTGCCATCCTACTTACGCGTTTGCCAGTTCGGAACTGATGGCTCTTTCTATGAACTGGTTCTTAAGTCTGCCATTTGATATTTGGTGGGAAATCAGATCCCTCTGCTGGCTTGTGGAATAACCCCCCCCCCACCACCCCGTGTGCTCCAGTGTGAGAGTGACTTTATGGTGAAGAGGCCGTGCGAAGGAGACCTCAACAGACAACCCTACGCCAAGCGGGAATGTGCCGTTTTGTACAGTGACGTATTCGCCGCCTGTCACAATGTGGTAGGTACAATGGCGGTTTTGTCGGCCACACAAAGGTAGCATGTAAAAAAAAAGAAGTCTGCTGTTAAACCCCCCCCCTCAAAAAAAGGTTATCTCTGAAAAAAAGGCAAGCGAGTGAGGGTGTCGTAGACTGATAGCTTCATGTAATGTGACTTCTGTAGCAAGGAAAAATGAGGAAGATATTTCATGCGTGGCTGTGGCGGTGCATTGAGCGCCAGTGTGAATGAACAAATGCCAAGCCGGAGAGAAGACGTTGGGTTTCAGTGACTTGTTTGAAACTCTGGGTGGCACTGTTGCCTCAGAACAGGCTCTACGCGGTCTTGCACATTCTCCAGCTTTGGTTCTTTTGGCCGTTTGACCCCGGTCCCTCCTGAGGGCTGATAAACGTGAATGATCACAAAGCATAAATAAAACATCCCAGAGAATGGGCTCTCAGTTTTCGTTTCTGCAGGGAGCCAGAGACACCTGATGTTCTTTCTATACCCCTATGATGAATGTTATATGGCAGTTTCATGACCACAAATATGTTGCTGTGTTTATCAGTGTCCTTCCATGTTAAGCAAATGACTGACTTGGTAATGAATAACGTTAACCATTTGTCGAACATGTGTGGGGGCTAACCCAAAGTTTTTGACCTGCGTTTCCTCCCCTGTCAATTATTCATTGCCCGCCACGATGGCTGTCCTTTTTACCCCGACCCCCCTACCCCCCCCCCCCAGGTGGACGTGACCTGGTTTTACAAGAACTGCTTGACGGACACATGCAACTGCAACCGCGGCGGCGACTGCGAGTGCCTTTGCACCAGCATCGCGGCCTACGCCCACAAGTGCTGCCAGCAGGGGGTGACGGTCCACTGGCGGTCTCCCGCCGTCTGCTGTGAGTGCACGAACCTGCCGCCACACGAGCACGCGCGCTGTGACAGATGGGAGGTGGGACAAGGGGGTCACCGGGACCTGACAGCCACCCCTTTCGTTTGTTTGGGGAAGGATAATTGGGAAGCTGCTGACTGACGTTTGGTTCCGTTATGGTCGTGGTAATTCGAGCGTTGAGGGTTAGTTGGATGGATCTTATCTTCAGTACGGGTCAGAGAAACTGTTATTAGTTTGTGTTATTGGATTGAGATAGGGGTTTGTGATCACGACATGTTCATCAGCCGTCGTTAGCGTAATGAATTAATAACGAATCATGGATAAATTAATTTTCATCTTCTCTTACAGCTTATGACTGTGAATACTACAATCAAGGTATGTTAAAGTCAATCTCTATGGCTAAAACACCATCTCTGATGCCCACTGGGAAACTGATTTGGATATTGTCTTGTCAATAGTAAAAGGCTATGCATAGTTTAGCATGGCCAGGGTGATTTACCGGGCTTAGCATAACAACTTTGAGAATCCGATTTGTTGTCAGCTTGTGAAGGACAGTTGCCGTGGCAATCGGCCTGACACATCTCGCATGCCTTTTACAGAGCTTGGAGAAGGGCCGTACGCCCTGTTCAGTGCCGCATTCAACGACACAGTGCTGGGGGCCAACCTGACCAGCCGAGGGGTGTTCCCGCTTCCCAAAATCGCAGCGCAGAGTGGGGCTCTCTTCAACTTCATGATCATAGCGGGACTCTACAAGGACAAGTTGTCACGTGAGCTTTTCGGGTCGTCCCTCTCTGCAGCACCTCTGAGGGTGCCTTACCGAGGAATTGCCCTCCCTGCAGTCCCCTGTCTTTCACCTCACTTTTCTCTCCCGGCTACTCACTTAGTCTTGCTTAATTTCTCACCCAGCCATTATTTATCCAAGGAGGGATTTTATCGATAATATACGTTTAGGTACAGTATCAAACCAGTTTATTCCATAAACTTAACCATGGAGTGTCACTTCCTATTCCGACACACTTATTCCTGCTACTGACAGACAGAAGAAAAAAGAAGTTTTATTTCATCAGAAAAAATGGTTTTAGTAAAGGGGTTCATGATAATCTCATCACAGTTATTGACTCCTGCAATACTCTGCATTTACTGCGTTTTATTTCGTATCATCAATCGCTTATCCTAATTATACAACGATCAGCCATAAGATTATGACCACTGACAAGTGAAGTGAATAACGCTGATAATCTCGTTATCGTGAAACATGTCAGTGGGTGGAATATATTAGGCAGCATGTGAACATTTTGTCCTCAAAGTTGATGTGTTAGAAGCAGGAAAAATGGGTAAGGACCTGAGCTACGTTGACAAGGGCCAAATTGTGATGCCTAGACGACTGGATCAGAGCATCTCCAAAACTGCAGCTCCTGTGGGGTGTTCCCGGTCTGCAGTGGTCAGTACCTATCAAAAGTGGTCCAAGGAAGCAAAAGCGGTGAACTGGCGACAGGTTCATGGGCAGCCAAGGCTCATTGATGCACGTGGGGAGCGAAGGCTGGCCTGTGTGGTCCGATACAACAGACGAGCTGCTGTAGCTCAAATTGCTGAAAAAGTTAATGCTGGTTCTGATATAAAGGTGTCAGAACGCACAATGCATCACAGTTTGTTGCGTATGGGGCTGCGGCAGACCAGTCAGAACAAATGGCACCAGGATGCCCTATGGGAAGAAGGCAAGCCGGCAGAGGCAGAGTGCTACTTTGGGCAATGTTCTGTTGGGAAACCTTGGGTCCTGCCATTCATGTGGATGTTATTTTGACACGTACCACCTACCTAAGCTTTGTTGCAGACCATGTACACCCTTTCATGGCAATTTCACGGTATTTCCTGATGGTATCGGCCTCTTTCAGCAGGATAATGCGCCCTGCCACAAAGCAAAAATTGTTCTGGAATGGTTTGAGGAACACAACAGCGAGTTCAAGGTGTTGACTTTGCCTCCAAATTCCCCAGATCTCCATACAATCGATCATCTGTGGGATGTGCTGGAACAAACAAGTCTGATCCATGGAGGCTCTACCTCGCAACTTAAAGGATCTTCTGCTAACGTCTTGGGGCCAGATACCACTGCACACCTTCAGAGGTCTAGTGGAGTCCATGCCTCGAATGGTCAGGGCTGTTTTGGCGGTAAAAGGGGGACCTACACAATATTAGGCAGGTGGTCATAATGTTATGGCTGATCGGTATGTACTTCATCCTCAGAAAACTAGCGTACTTCATCTTTAGAAACTGAGCGTACTTCATCTTTAGAAACTGAGCGTACTTCATCCTAGGAAAACTAGCGTACTTCATCTTTAGAAACTGAGTGTACTTCCTCCTAGGAAAACTAGCGTACTTCATCTTTAGAAACTGAGCGTACTTCCTCCTAGGAAAACTAGCGTACTTCATCCTC
>JAOVYW010023165.1:0-32240 GCA_025775045.1 Hiodon tergisus | reverse complement strand
ATCTATTTATTATGCTAGAAAATAATATTAATAATAAAAAAGTATTGTATTATCTATTACACTATGGAATAAAAAAACTAGATCAAGCTGAAGCCAAGTTTTGATATAATTTATTTATCCCTTGTCCCTCAGGCAATGAGATTTCCACCCAAATCATATAACAAGGACTTAGAATCTGCTGAGGTATGTCTTTTTTTCTTTTGGCCACATTTTAAATTTCTTTACTGTTCATCCTTAAATATTTTCTTCTGGCATGTCACACTTTTTCAATGAGTGGGAATGACTTAGTGGTATATTTAGCAGGTCATTGTCATTAATGATCCATGTTGTTAAACTGTAATGTTTTACTTTATGGCCTTGCCTGTTTCAGTCTTGGTCTGAAAGTTTTAGCAGTTAGGGAGCTGGGGATTTTTGGGAGGTAGTACGCTGCTGTAGGTTGAAGAGAGAACCACAGGGTGGCACTCTTTGTCCAGAATAGTTTGATGGCCTCGTTCAGAATATCCTTTCAGTTAGATGCTTCAGGTAGACCAGCTTCAGGTAGAAAAGAGAACACGAATATATCAGCAATATTCTCACTCTAATTTTTTTGTTGGATGTGCTCTTGTGAAATGTAAAGTCTTATATTGGTTTGGGTTTGTGCTGTTCTGTGTAGGAGCGTCGGGAGAGGGAGCAGCAAGATCTGGAATTTGCCAAAGAGATGGCTGAAGATGATGATGAAAGTTTCCCATGATCCTCAAGGGAGAGTATCCGCATGGACTCCCTCTTTTTATTGCTCTGTATTCATATAACTGTTTTTTTTCCTGGGTTTTCCTTTTCCAGGCCAAAAAAATCATCCATTACACCTTGGATAGGATACCCACTTCAAGTCTAATTAATGAATCGCCTTTAAAAATAAAAGAACGGCGGGAAAAAAAAAATATATATAATATTTTTAAACTACATCATCTAAGACTTAAGTACGTTGAGCAGATAGTCCCGATTTATTTATTGCCAAGTTTTCTTCCCATTACTTGATAGCACATGAAAATGCATTTAAAAAAAAATAATTATTCGTTTTTGTGGCTGATTTAGTTCTTACAAAAATGTATACATTTTTGAGCAGCAGTTTTGACACTTCAATACAACACCAAGCCAATCGGTTTCACCTCAAGCTCACCTCCTTTTGGGCCTTCTTGTAAACATCCTGATGTACAGAGGTAATTAATCTGAAATGGGAACTCTTTCCTATTGACATTAATGGTTTGCCCTAACACATTGAATTATTACCAAATAAGAGCCTTCTTTTTAGTTGCCCCCCCCCAAAAGAAAGTCAGTTTACATCTGCCTTAAAATATTTGCATTGTTGTAATTTGTCAATAAAGCAATTATGTAAGAAAAACCTGTTCCTATATATTATTTATCATAAAGGTGTGAGGTTGAATCAACATTTTTAGTTGTCTACTCCCAATATTTCAATGAGGCAGAGTCAAGTTGGCAGAAAAATGAAGGCCATGTTGGCCATCCTTTGTAGAGGTCAACCGATATAGGATTTTGCTGATACAGATAACTAAGTTGGGAAAACAAGCTGATAACTGATTAATCGGCCGGTCGTTTTTTAAATTGATACCTAATGAAAAAACAAAGTAAAATAATGCTGACCGTTATTACAAAGATAAACAGTACTGACTAAACCCTGAAAATGTTTTGTACTTTTTAAAATAAAATATATGACCTGTATTAATAAATATTAAAGTAAATAAAGATATACATCCAAACTGAACTGAAGGGTTACATTCCAAATAGCATAATTAAAAACGGATACATAAAAAATTGAAAAGACACAAATTTTCTAGTTCTGGCAGTCCTGTTTTAATATACAAAGTTAAGAACGCCCTAAAACCAAGACGACGATCTCTTCACTTCTGGTGATGGGGTCTTTAATGTGAAATGAATTGCAATGTCTTATTCTTTTCTTAAAGCTTTTATAAGTTTGTGATGTTTTTGTTTGTATTTTGCGCTGTTATGCTTGGTAAAATTTTCTGTGAAAAAACTCCTCTCTCTCTCTCTCTCTCTCTCTCTCTCTCTCTCTCTCACACACACACACACACACACACACACACACACACACACACACACACCCCGATGATCAAAATGACAAAAATACGTATTACTGTGAGGATAAAAAATGAATTAAAATCAGATGATTTGTTTATACGTTTCTCTTGACTGCATGAAGATATTTTTCTCAACTCACTACCTTTAAATATACGACTTAGCTAGCTAAAGCATAAACGTGACTGGATATAAACTAATGCAAATAGATGGTAATACATTGAGATTTAAACATTTGGGTAGGACTTGCGTGTTTTTTGTCACATTGTTCCAACCGCTTGGGGATAGCTTCAATGTTAGCGTCCTGTCAGATTGTCGGCAAACATACTGCTGTTCTCTGTTAATGCACCATCTAGTCAAGAAATGAATTACTTTATAATGATATGACAACATATTCAGTATACATACATTTTAGTTGTTGGTGTTTTAAATCTGCATTGTTCAGCTCCGTGCAGTGTTCCGCTGCATTCAGCACCGATTTTTGCCGATAACCGATAGTTCCAGAAATCGTTATCGGTACAGATTAATCGGGAGAACCGTTTTAACGGTCGACCTCTAATCCTTTGTGCTTGAGAAACAAGAAAATAGTCACAACTGTATCTGATCTAGACATCAATACTTTCCCCATTTCCTAATTTGTGGAATTTGTAACGTTTATCAAATTAAGAAAATTAGATATTTGCAAAAATGACTGGAATTTGGGACACATAACTTAGTAAACTACTAAAGAAGCAAGCCAGATGTCCTTGTTTTCCCCCCATAGAGGAAGAGTTGTAATCGATACTGTGCTATATGACATACCATATAGATGACTTGACAAACTTGAGAGACTGACTCATCTTTAAGCCTGCAATCTGGGCATTTTACTTAAGATATCTTCGACACAACACTTGGACATTAGAAGTTGCGTTTGTGGACAAATCCTGGGAAAGTCTACTTTATTCAAATTTTTCTAAACCGATCCGAAAAATTCTGGTGTAATTGTAGAAGAATTGTGCAAATAAGAATCACATCTTATTTTGTAGTCAATACCATGATTTGTCTATTAATCACTCGTATTGGTAGAGGCCCAAATTAATGTGGTCTGTATCATTCCTGAATATTATTTGCTTCTTTTGAGGCTATGGAAATATTTGTTGTTTACAAATTTGACCGAAGTTTCGGTAGGGCTTTGAAGTGGTAATATTTCAGAGCTATTCTCTCAAACTAAACCCACAGACCCACATAGATGTTCAGATGTCAGACAGAAAATGAAACCAGCCAAAACCACCTGAAAAACTGTACTATACAAATCACTATTATACAGCTACCATGATTAAGGATCCATATCCCCGGTCATACAGTTTGCAAGTTTCCCACTAAGAGATTTCAAAACAAGAACACATACTGTGAGAATATTGTAAAGGAATGAACAACATCAGCCAATACCTCAAGTGGTCTATTATTAAATAGAAGTAATACACAAATAGTATGTTTTACTTTATCAATTTATACCTCTTGATTGGCTGCTACAATTGATATTCTACGTAAAGAAAACGTAATTCCCGAACTTTTTTTAACCACTTCCTCCCCCGATGTAATACTAGAGGTGATGTCAATGGAATTCCCAAATTTTAGATATATAAACACACAATTTCTTATCAAAGCTCATCAGAACCAGTCTTTTCTAGTTACATGTTCACTGACACTTTAAACGCAATCAAAATGGACTTCATCTGCTGTAAGTATTTTTTTTTATACTCCTGTCACTGATCGTAACGTTTGCATATTTTAATGTTTATTTTGTTGACAGTCCTATCCATTCTGAATTTATGGTAATTAACACGAAATAGAATGTATTAAATATTACCTTGGGGATATTGGTTGCAACAGGCTGCTACAACGGAAGAGCAGAAATATAGACAGCGACTGAAAAGCTTAGTTAAAGAGCATCCCTCCTAGGGTTACCCACTAGTTTTCACCTGCCACATTTTAGTTTGGGCAACGATTTTAACTAAATTTAATACTCGTATGTATATTCTGACCATGTATACCGCCATAGACTGGGTTTTAAGAACAAATTAAAATGGAAAATGGAAGTATTGGACGGTGGTCAAGCACCTGGAAAAAATTTTCATATGCTTTACCATTCCAATGACGTTAAATATTAACACAATTTTCAGTGTTAATGCAGGTTGGATATATGTTTTTGGTTCAAAACGTTAAAGTAAAAAAAATTATAATAGGTGAAGGACAGTTTAACGGACTTTTTATATTCGGACTTGGGAGCTGTAAACCATAAAAAGTTCGTAGTAAAAAATTATTTGACACAAAATAAATGGCTAGATTGTCCGGACACCATCACAAGGTGTCACACTGACTCACAACCCACCCCTTTCATGATGTTTACTTTAAATAAACATGAATTCTACGCCTTTATTTTTGATATACTTTCTAAGAAAATAGATTACTTATTGAAAACATAAATATCATAGAGCCCATTATACTTTTAAGTATAATAACAAACCGAAAAAGACATTTTCATTGGCGTCAGATACAAATGCACTACTGCAATGCCGAACTACAAGTATTCCTTTAATTGTTAGGTATAAGAAGTAAACTGTAATATCTGCCAAACTATTTAATTCAGTTAAAATTCCAAGTACAGTGTCCAATTTTATTTTAAAGATGTTAAATACATTTGAATACAGTTATACAAGCCGACTTTTGTCAAGTTTAAAATAGAATTATATAGTTTAACTACGCCCTCGGTGTTAAATAAGGATCGTATAAGTATAAATGTCTAATGTAATATACTGATGGTATACCTTTAAATATTTCATGAAGTCTTAATAAATTGAAAGTGCACTAGTGCAATAGAAAAAAAGTTTAAAGTATGATATAATAAACAAAAAAGTGGGCCAATTTAGTCCACTAAATTAGTCGCAAAAAAAGCCACCTTGGATAGCATACCAGATGGAATGCGTTTGAAAGTTCTTACAGATATGATACTGCGTAGTGTGCAGTTGTCGTCATAACATCAATACGTACTCTTGCAGTTTTATGCCTGTGCTGCTGCCTGGTCAGGATTGGCATTTCCGCGCCACTTCAAGAATATTCCGGAGAAAATACTCTCATGGATGATCTGCAGTTCACCCAAACTGTGACGCGTGGCAGGACTTTAATCAAAAAGATCCTGGATGACATCAACAAATCACACGTCCATTCTGAGGTTAGTTCCCGAAAACAAATATGTTAGAAATGTGTTAGCTTTTTCGAAATTAGCGTAAACAATCAAATCGTCTCTCACTGGTTGTTGCCAGCTATATTCTTTGCTGCATTCCGAGGCTGATCGAGTGCATGCCTGCAGTTCGACCTGTCACGAAAGCTGAGCTGCGCTTATTGCTATAACATTCACATCCCTTCATTATTCTCCCATCAAATCCATTTTTTGTATCTCCAATTAAAGATTACTGCATGCATGCCAACACTATATCAGAATATTTCAGAGGGATCAAAATTTTAAAACAATGCCGTACATTTTACCGATATGTGTTTTTTCCAAGTAAATCTCTTAAGTTTGGTTGGGGGACCCTGGGATGGTCAAGTCACTATAGAGACTTTTACCAAAAATGTAGAAAAACCTTGAGTTACTGTAGAGTCGTATAGTTATAGACATTTTAGAGTTAAGTTAAGATCAGGCATTCATAGCCCAAAGCCTTCTGTTGAACAGCCAAGTCACATTACATAACACTTTGAAGTAAACAGGCACCCTGTGCCAGAGAGTTTTCTAAAGGGAACTCACAATGATTTTCAAAAATGTAAAACTTATCTGCATACAGCACGTATTACAATTACAAAGCTGGTCATCGAGCATATCAGCAAATTGCAAAAAGAGTGTAAGAATATTTAACAAATGTTTTAAAGTTTTCATACAGTAAATGAAATGAAAATTAAATTTCTGGCAGGGAGCTGTGGAGATATTATGTGATTCATGTGGAAGATCAAAAAATGTAAATACCAATTTACATATAACCAACCAATCCATTAATCGGTTATCTATTATCTAAAATGGACTTGATGAGTGGAAATGCTTTATTTTTGCAGTAAAAATTTGACCTTGAAACTAATCACTCTACTTGTCTCCCACAGACCCTGAATCATCACACTTCCAATAAGCCCCAAAACCTGCAGTACATGGTCACCTACCTGAATATTCCCTCAGCCCCTGTTCTAAAGGAAATCTCAGCAGATTTTACTATAGTGAGTGCAACACCACATAATTATGGTGCAGCAGTATGCATAATGCATATGTTGAAAAAAACAGAATGCAGAGCTATGTAATCAAACCATTCATTCTTTGACACTCCTCTCACTTCACTTCCAGGAGACATGTCTGAGCCGCATGTCAGAGGGTCTGCAGATGTATCAGGACCTGCTAGAAACACTCCGCGGTAAAGTTGCCACCCCAGGGAAGATTGCAGAACTTCAGGTCGACGTCAAAGAACTGCTGGCTCTGATTCTCAAGGTGAAGTATGGTCCAAGTCTAAAATGTGATAAATTCTTACTGTGTGAGAACCAATGTTTTTGTGTTAGTGTGTGTTTATAATGGAACCTTTAGTTTAGAGTTACTTATATATGGTATAAATAAGTCTATGGGAGTTTGTAGTATATTCATTTCTCAATCTTATACAAACGCAAACTATGCTCCACAATACAAAGCCTGTATATATGATATTATAATCTTACCAAACTCTCTATAAGCAGTATTCTTAGAAGGGAGCATTATAAATTTTATATATCGCTATAGTGCATTAATTCTGCAACAACAAGTGATTAAGATGATAAACTATAGATAACTAAATCTTACATTCAGATTAAGATATTTAATATAGATATGTTGCTCTACCTAGGCATGTGATGGAGAAGAGAATATAGCCGATTTAAGTCTGGGAGCTGTGTTGTGACAGGTCTGTGCTTCTCTATGTGTTTATTAGATGTCCGAACTGGTCCAGCTGGAGACTGGAGTGCAGTACCAGGGCTCAGGACTTGCATCCCGCCTCGAGGGGGAGTACAACGTGCAGGTCGCTGCCCACTTAATCCTGACCCAGCTACAAAACTTTATCCAGGATGTGTTCCGTAGTCTGCGAAACATAGACCAGACCAAATCAGGGCCGAGGGGCTGAGCCTGGGTCCAGTCCAAGGTGCACCAGCTGCATCATCTATGAGGCTACCTCAATTTGCTAATACTTTATTTATGACTAACCCATACAATTTTCATATAAGATATTTAAAATATTTATTATTTATTTCTAGAATGTTTGTATTTATACATTTTTTATTTTTTATTTAAAAAATTAGCTCACACTCCCGAGTGGCACCTGTACAAGCGCAGTAAAGGCATCTGTCCGAGCGTAGCTCTGTGAGCTGGGTCAAACCCCAAGCGCCTGCGGGTAAAGGCATCTGTCCGAGCGCAGCTCTGTGAGCTGGGCCTAGCCCCAAGCGCTATGACAGCCTCCGCTCTTCTGGGAAGGCTTTCCACTAGATGTTGGAACATTGTTGCAGGGACTTGCTTCCATTCAGCCATAAGTGCATTAGTGAGGTCGGGCCCTGATTTTGGGCGATTAGGTCTGGCTTGCAGTCAGCATTCAAATTCATCCCAAGGTTATTTGAAGGGGTTGAGGTCACGGCTCTGTGCTGGCCTTTTATGTGTTACAGGCTTCAGCACACGGCAGTCCCGTTCTGTAAGCTTGTATAGCATAGCCCAGCAATTCTGGCTGAGCTGTAGTTGTTGCTAGATGTGTCCACTTTTAACAGAACTTTAGAGTTCACTGGGGCAGCTCTTAGCAGGGCAGTCATGTGACAAATTGACTTGATGGAAAGGTGGCATCTTACGATGTACAGTGGTGTCCATATACTTTTGGCCAAGTAATATATGGCCATCATCATGAGACTCTGTGCTCTTTGGTTTTTGCTGTTAAGGTTCCATTACCACAACACACTCCAGGACTCTCCTTTCTTTAGTTGAGACTTTGAAGGAGCAGTAGTATTCTTCACAGTCAACAGGGTCGATAGAAAAGGGGGATATTTTGAGAAAAATTACAGAAATCTGAATCTACCAGTCTCCACAGTAATCATTAAGAAGCTCAAGGACCCTTCATAAGTTGCTCCTTGAGTCCCTGACAGAGAATTGAGGGTACAATGGGGGTACAACATGGGGTACAACCTCCCAACAAGAGCAGTAATTTGCTCGTTGAGCTAAAGATTCAAGTCTTCAGGGAACCAATCAAACTCTTGTCTCGACTCTAGAGGGTGGCTTCAACTTCTATAGCAAACTCATCCAGAACAAGCTTGGCTACAAATGCAAAACTGATTTCCTTGAGAGTATTAGGGATAGGCTCTGCTCACCATCACCAGTAATCTCACAAATATCATGACTATACACACTTTTTGTGACAGAATTCTTATAATGGATAATACTGAATTTAATAGTGATATTGGATTTTTAAGTTATAGTTACCGGATTTATCTCAATTATTTCAGTCTGCTTGTGTATTAATATAGGTCTGATATCTCTTTTTGATCACTGGGTTTTATCAATTAATCAATAGGGTTTTATGTATTGTTTTTTTTTTGTCTGTTGGGAGTGGAATTGAGTAGTTTTTTTTTTACAGCATTACACCAAAACGTTAAATAATCTGCTTTAGCAGATAAACGTAATGCCCTATGGGCAAAGTCTCATTCTGTAGGTAGTGTCTATCATCCTTGTACCATGTGTTTAAATCAGCCCAGTGGGCTACAACTTTTATATTTATATTCACCCGTCTTGTAATGTATTTTTTTATACAGTAGTTTTAGACTGTTTTGTTTTATGGTTTAGTGAAAATATTTATATTTAAATGATTGAATATAGTTGAATGTACTAACTTATCTAACTTATTTTCTATTCAGAATTTTGTTCAGAAATTTGTTTTTGTTTTTTAAGTGTCTTAATTGCCTCAATAAAATTTTGGTAAAAGTAAAGCATAGTTTCCTGTGAAATTTGATCATGAATGCAATTTTAAAAATACTTCTTACACAAAGTCCATTAGCCAAACTAGAATTTATCTCTCTCTATACATAGAAATGCATTCTCATGCTGTAGGCGGCACATGTTCAGTGATGACATGTGTCACCCAGATACTTCTCAGGCTTCCTGTCACTTGAGGAACAGACGGTATTCTAGAGATCATAGGAAACAGGAAGACACATGTAAGAGGGGAAACACCACATATAGAAATCTTCATGAGAAACAAACATAAATCTGAAACTAAAAATGAAACCAAAACAATAAACTACATTCTATACCTCAGGTTTAAGTGCTTAGCAGATTAACTGAAGCAATTCAAATTAAGTATCTTGCTCAAGGACACAACAACTGGGATAGGACTACAAAGGGCAACCTATCGGTTACAAGCCTGTAACCTTAACCACTTCACTACCAGTTTCCCCATGTTAACTGCAACAAATTATTGCCTTACACTACTCGACCAATCGTGGTGTTTCCCTGTTGTCAGTGGATACAAGGGCTGTCTTTGATCTGTCCAGACAACTTATAAATCTCTTTTGTGGTCAGAAGATCCTTTTGAAGTTACAGTGGACAGCTGACAGCTGACAGCAATTTAACATTCATAATGGAAATTACCTAAAAAAACACAACCAAAAAATGTTTATAATGTAATATTATTTTACTTAATATTTGCCTTTGTTAGCCAAGAGAGTATTCCTTTTCAGATTACTCCCTCAGTTTTCTTGTTGAGTATGCTACAACCAATAAATAAACCAATCTATGATACAATTGTAAAAAGTATACATATTTTAAATTTGAACTGAAAAAAATTAATGACATTAAAAGGTTACAGTAAAAGGCTAAGGGAAATAATACATATAACAATATCAGAGAGACGAAAGTCAATATTGTCACAATTGTCAATACAGTTGAAGTCAGAAGTTTACATACACCTTAGCCAGATACATTTAAACTCAGTTTTTCACAATTCCTGGCATTTAGTTGTAGAAAACATTCCCTGTCTGTAGGTCAGTTAGGATCACTCCTTTATTTTAAGAATGTGAAATGTCAGAATAATATTAGAGAGAACAATTTATTTCAGCTTTTATTTCTTTCACCACATTCCCAGTGGGTCAGAAGTTTACATACACTACACTTTGTTAGTATTTGGTCGCATTGCCATTCAATTGTTTAACTTGGGTCAAACATTTTGGGGAGCCTTCCACAAGCTTCTCACACGAATTTTGGCCCATTCCTCCAGACAGAACTGGTTTCAGGTTTGTAGGTCTCCTTGCTCGCACACGCTTTTTCAGTTCTGCCCACAAATTTTCTATCGGATTGAGGTCAGGGCTTTGTGATGGCCACTCCAATACCTTGACTTGGTTGCCCTTAAGCCATTTTACCACAACTTCGGAGGTATGCTTGGGGTCATTTTCCATTTGGAAGAGCCATTTGCGACTTAGCTTTAAGTTCCTGGCTGATACCTTGAGATATGCTTCAATATATCCACATCATTTTCCTTCCTCGTGAAATAATCTATTTTGTGAAGTGCACCAGTCCCTCCTGCAGCAAAGCACCCCCACAACATGATGCTGCCACCCCCATGCTTCACGGTTGGGATGGTGGTGTTCAGCTTGCAAGCCTCACCCTTTTTCCTCCAAATATAACGATGGTCATTATGGCCAAACAATTCAATTTTTGTTTCATCAGACCAGAGGACATTCCTCCAAAAAGTAAGATCTTTGTCCCCATGTGCACTTGCAAACTGTAGTCTGGCTTTTTTAATGGCGGTTTTGGAGCAGTGGCTTCTTCCTTGCTGAGCACCCTTTCAGGTTGTGTCTATGTAGGACATGTTGTACTGTGGATATAGATACTTGTTCATACCTGTTTCCTCCAGTATCTTTGCTAGGTCCTTTGCTGTTATTCCTGGATGGATTTGCACTTTTCGCACCAAACTACGTGCATCTCTAGGAGACGGAATGCGTCTCCTTCCTGAGTAGTATGATGGCTGCGTGGTCCCATAGTGTTTATACTTGCGTACTATTGATTGTAGATGAACATGGTACCTTCAAACCTTTTTAAAATAAACCTAAAAACATGGCAGGCCGAAAGATGAAACCAAAATACCGCATACAATTCCATCATTGCATGATACAAGTCAAACTCCAATCTCTCCCACCACCACCCAGCAAAGTTCCCACATGACTAAAAGGCCTATATTGGATGGAAGACGAGACTTAGCTGTACTGTGACACGGCAGGAAATTTGCAACAGCCAGTACCCCTGGGATCTTACAATACAGTCCTAAAAGTTGCATTTACAAATATTTCATTAAAATATATTTATTTTTTAAACACTAACATAAGTGGTATGCTTTTCAAATAACAAATAAGTTTTGTTTTTATAATAAACTTTTTTTTAAATTATCAAATGTAAATGTATCTAGCTAACTTACCATTTCTAGTTGATTAGTCCATTATTTTTATTGTGCTAATGTTGAGAAAAGTGAAGGAAGTGAAACAAAATTATACAGTTGCGTCAAAATTATATGAGATAGAGAATGGTTCCCTTTCTTTGAGGTAATTATGAAAACAAGCAGAGAATTAATGTTCTTGACTAGTGGTAGCAATCTGCAGAACAAAAATCCCTCCTGAAACTAAACACTTTTTTGGCAGGTGGTACCTAAGAGACTTAGTATCAGTGCCAAGTATTCTTGAGGAAAATAAATGGCTGACATTTTTATTGTTAACTTTCACATAAGAACATGTAGATTGAATGTAGATAACAGGCTATTCAGCCCAACTTGGGATCTCATATACCAATAACCTAAAGTTCTTCGAACTTTGCAACAAATTTAAGACTATCATTCTGTGGGAACTAGACCGCAAATTGTTCCTTCAAATGAATGAAAAGTGAAACCACCTCCAATTTATTTTCCTCCACTTTAACTGGACCAAACCTCCTAGATGTGTTCTGATGAAGAAATTGGGTACGGATACTGTTTAGGCCTCTTTTGACCAAAATTCTTTATTACTTGCTCTATAGCCCAACATGGCGTTTCCTTTTTTTTATGGCTTCTGGAAAAAATTATTTGATCCTAACAAGATATTATCAACCACAAAACCCAGCCTTTTTTATTTTCCCACATGCAATTCCATTTCTTGTTTTCTTTCCAAAATGTTTTTCTTCAATTTTCACACTCCACTACATTTAAATGGGTAGATAACATTTACGTATGGTTTCCAGTGGGTTTCTCCCCTTGCGTGAGCTGAAGTACCAGTGGGTATTATTTCCTAACTGAAACTTGCTCCTACACATCAGGCATTATTACATATGCTGCTCTGATGATCGCTCCAGCCTTACCAAAATTTCCCCATGGCATACTGAAACTAAAAGTTGCGATATGGCTTAATAAAGAAAACAGGCATAATGATGGATATTTTTTATTATTTTGTTTTGCTTCCTATATTACTACAGTTCCGGGCACTGTAGGTGTTAAGGCAATATCTGCGATTTGCGCTAGAAGACAGCATATTGACGTAACCAAAGTCAAACCTTATACAAACAAAGGTTTAAAAGTGCACTACATATTCAATCAGCACAGAAGATTACACCACCATAATCCATGACATTTCTATATAAAAAAGGAATATGCATTTTTTCCCCCCTTGCATGCTCTGCTAAATATTTTAGTACAAAATTGGTGGCATCAGTCAGGTGACATTACATTTAGAACGCCAAGATTTTGTCACCTATACTGCAGCAAAACTATACAGTTCATTGTTGTTTTGAAAGTGTACTGAAAATAGCAATAGGAGGAGTTTGGGGTGTCAAGAGGACAATCCAAGGACTGCGGATATCTACAAGGCAGAAATGGCTTTGGCTGCCACCCTTCTCCCCAGAGGCAGGGTGAGATCAGTGATGGCAAGGACCACTTTGGGCTTTGCCAGAGCAGGCAGCTTCACCAGCTCTGATACCTGGGCACAAAAAAACAAACAAACAAGTATGAATGGCGATTACTTGTTTCTGACACGTCTGTGCTTAGCTCTGAACTTTGTTTCAAGGCAATTAAGAAAAAAAAGGAGTGTTGTGAAGACACCGGATGCCTAAATTGTACCTAGCTTTATAAACTTCAGTTTCACTGAATTCTGCTTGGATTTTACAAGCTTATCTTTGAAAATATAGGCAGTTTGACAGACAAAATGTCAACCTCTGTTGGAGGTTCACTGCAGCACTTCATTTCAACTAATAATAATTGGCTAAACTCACCTAATTTAATCTAGGGTCAGACACTGAATGGAAACTAGAACATTCTCCACTATGGCCCAATTCCAAAATGACTATAGGAGATTTAAGAAACATCACTGTGTCTGGCCACAAAGTTTGGATACCATACCTTGAGTTTACCAATAACTCTACTCATACGCTTTTAGGCTTCCAATATATATGCAATTCATAGAAACAATTTCTACATTGATTCAGCGATGTGCCCCCACCACTCTGTACATTCATTAACTTTATATTGCATCAGTAACTTTCGGTCTCTTTTGTATCGGTTTTCTTTAGAGTATAGTTCAGTGAAGCTGCACCCAATATTAAAACCCTTTTTTTGTTATAGATTGCTTCTTTGACAGATTAATGTTTGACCAAGCTTTGTCATGCCGGATGGTTTCATTACAAAAATACAAAAGATAATTCTTTAAAAAAGTACTAGAAACTTTTTACAGATTTATGTTTCGTGCTTTCATTATTAGCCAAAACAAGAAACTGAATTGCTTGTGCTACGCTACATTTCCTACCACCACACACTGGGAGGTTGGAGGAGGACGACTAGTCTCTTCCAATCCTAGGCGCTTTCAAAACCACCCGTCTTTTACACGCTGCAAATTGCATAGCCCGCATGAGAGGCTCAGCACCAATTGGAAGAGAGGCACATCCCTCTTGATGGCAGTGCCAGAGCTTGCATGAGCCTTGGAAGCTGGCAGGAGACGCTGGTTAACTACAAGCGGAGAGAAGTTTCCCAGCCCAGGCGGTGCTATGCCAACCGTGTGCCCTCACTTTGCTGTGCTGGTCAAAATCGACTGCAAAATGTACCCATTCTTCAAACCGGGGGGGTAGTACCTGTACTAGCCTTTCCATCAGTGTATTACCCACAACCCTCCCCCTCACCATGGTGAAGGGCATGAATTGCAGGATGCTGCCACGGCTGCCCTGCTCTAGACACTCCACACACTCCTCCATGAAGCTCTGGACAAACTGTGTGTGCGGCCCAGCCGTCTTGGAGCCCAGGATGGAGGATATCAGCAGAAACAGGTTCGCTGAACAAAGCAGGAGAGGCAGAGAACAGAGAGGTGAAAATTCTTCCCTGAGAGGATCCGGCCTTCACGATCCGGGTCACGACCTCTCGCAAGGCACACCAACGCGAAGCCGCTGTATGCAAACGAACTGCGTCCCAATGTCCTTCTCTTACCCAGGACTCTGTTGAGGGGGTCCCTCATGTTGACAGTGTGAAGCTGGGAGGCAGACAGGGAACTGCTCATGGACCGGTCAGCTGAAGGAGACAACGGAAAAAATTGCAGGCTGAACATGCTGTTGGGTATGGGTGAGATCTGGGTCCCAGACGGGTATTGGGTATTTTTAATTCCCCCCCGAGAACATAATTTTAAATGAATTTACAAAGTTGTACAAATCCAAAGTGTGAGCAGGACCAAAAAAAACAACCCAAAAATGTGAATATGCACATATTTACGAATACGATATTTTGACAAAATGACCTTCGTTTTATATAAGAGTTCTTAAGTGTTGGGTGTTTCAGCAAAGGGGCTTCAGCTGTTAAAACCGTTTTCACGTTTCACCAGTGATCACCTGGAAAAGCTGTGACAACTGCAATTAAATTTAAAACAAAATAAATAAAAGTTGGCCATTCAGTTGTGTAACCAGTTAATAAAAAAAAAACATAAAATACAGCTGACACACAAGATTTCTTGTTATGGCAAGAACTGCTATGTTGATTGGCACTGCACCCAAGACTGTCACTCACTGCTTGAACTTGTGTATGTAGTTGAGTGATAATCATATAATTTGATTTGATTTGATTTGAATTTTAGGCATGACTATATTTTATTAAGAGACTATTGAAAGGAAATTTTTTGTGGTACATAAAATGTTTCATGGAATCACGTATACTACAGGCTACATTATTTCTACTCAAGTTGCTCTGAACAAATGGGTAGAAAGAGACAAGCAATGGGTCTAATAAAGAGAAAAAGAAAATCCGCTTTAGTGAAATATAACCCCCATCCCAGAGAAATAAATAAATTATTACTGTACCTCCACACCCATAGCTTACAGCTCTCAACATGACGTCAAAAATGTACTAATTCCACTTAATTCATTGAAGCTTTCCAGAGTTAAGCAACTGAACTGCAGCCACTCACGATTGGGAATTTTTTACTTCCTGACTCCTGGTACGCAACAGACTGCATCACACCCCCTTTATCCTGTGAGTATTGCTTCAGTGAGCCAGAAAGGAGTTTACATTGGTGAATAGTTATGACTCTCATAACAATGACTCCAATGGGCCTTAATAGGAATTCTGAGCCCTAAGCCAATACTATAAAACAAAATGAAGTGAACAAAACGGGAAGTTGACTCATTCATTATGTGTATTATCTCACAACAAATATTTTCATTGCTTCTGGTTCATTTGAATATATTTACAACAAATATTTTTACACAAATGTGCAGTCTGAATTAGTCTTAAAGCATGAAAAAGGTTGAGTTTTACAATTCAACTTTAAAAGTACCTTTTACATATCCTTTAACACGAGACATCCTTGAGTCACTTCCGTTCTTTTTGTCACCAGTTCAAAGACCATAAAAACCTAGCTAAAAATAGGATATCCTTCAAGCAATTTATGCATGTTACAACTGTCAGTTTCAACGATTCTCTGTGCAGTATCTGTGTTGAAGCCTATCCCATTGCAACAACGATTATGAAACTCTTGCAGGCACATGAGGTAAGTCTATCAGTATAAGGATGTTCGTCAAAATAACAAATGGCTTATTTGCATTTTTCCTAAGCACTGCTATACTTTGCTCAGGCTAGAGAGGTTGCAAAATACGTATGTCAATAGAACGAACCTGTGAAGGGCAAACATTGGTTAATCTTTCTTTTCTAACACAGATAATATTCGGCACATTGAAAACCCTTTGGTTACATGATATTTCCTCTTAATGTGCCAGGTATTCAGCTTTGCGCAATCCCTGGGTTCCCTTGGCAAAACGTATCACTCCATGCTTTCCTTATGCTAGAGTTATACAAAGCAATTTACATGCAACTTGTGTGCAACTCAAAATCAATTAAAAAAAACCTTCAGTTTTCATAGACAGGTTGATATCACATTCTAATATACATTTAGAACAACCCAAAATATTATCAACCAGCTTACTGATTGTTGTATAAATTCTTCATTTTACTCAAACCGAGATATCAAGCAAAATGTAATAATGCCATTTGCTGTGTGGTGGGGAATGGCACTTGCTAGTTGTCTGGATATAAAATCAGTCAGTCTAAATGAATACTAAATAGAGGGTAACTGTCAAACAGAAAAACATGCTAGAGTACAAGAAAAGATAGCTGTGAGTTTATCTTTGATGACACTTTAACACTGATGACAGGCCGCAGATTATGTCTATTATAATAATATAATATAATAATAATAGTGTCTAACACAGTTGACACTATTAGTGGGCAATATTCATGCTAAATAACTACAAACATAGAAATAATGAAGTAGGATAACATTTTTCTATCATCCACAAAGCAACACCTGCGTGACCAGTAACTGTCCACTGACCGGACATTGAATACAAGCAGTTGTTTGAAGTAGAAGTGATAAGTTGTACACAGATTGTAGTGGGTGTTACATCGGGCAATCTAGACTCAGTCTGGTTGCATGTGATAAAAGTTGTGTGTTAAAACGCTTCATGCAATGCCACCCTTAGACGTCTTGGGAGATTACCCTGAAATACAGTATCCTAGAGGATCCGGGGGACATAGACCTCTTGAGTGGCTAATGGAAAGAACAGAGAGAGACCCTTAAATTCTAAGTGGGGTCCATGTTTGAGGGACGACTAACCTGGGCTGGAGAGGACAACCGGTTCATCCTCATTCGAGCTCAGCAAACGCATCAGTTTAGAGGGCTGCGTGTCATCCAGCGGGAATAGGCTACTGTAGTCCTGTTACCAATAAAAATAACTCACTGACACACCTTATTCATAGCTTCAATGTAACCTTAATCTTTACTCCTTTTGCTAACATTTTAGATGCATTTGTATAAACAATACAATACATTTAAACGGCCTTAAAACTGACTTCTATGTCTTCCCGTTGTCTCTTGCGCTGACGAACTGAGGCCTGGCCTTTGTGGTGGGAGGAGTAGGAGCTAAGGGCACACCAGACAGAGAGCCTGCAGACAGACAGAAAAGTAGTCAGGCAGACTAAAGGGGAATTTCACTGTTATGGAAAGGTGGGGGAAAGACAAGCCTGGCGCTCATACTTGGCCAGGGCTTTGCCTGGCGGGTCTGCCAGGCTGTGCCAGCGTGCAGAGTCCGTCAGAAGGCCGGGCAAGATATGGCCCAGCAGGGTGAGGGTGATCTGGTGGGTGTCCAAGCAGAAGATGCTGTAAAGCAGCTCCACAGCCCGAGTTGCCCACTCCTGGCGCGTCTCCTTCAGCAGCTCCTGAGAATGAAAGTGGGAGGGTGTCACATGTAATCTGAACTGAAGTCCAAACTCATTTAATAATAAACAAGTAATTGTCACTAATATGGTTGTATTCCCTGCCACAGTTTAGATTTTCAGGAGGGGTGATTTTAACATTACCCATTAAGAGGAATGAGTGTTTTATAAAAGTAAATGTAAAATATCTGCTTTTCATAAAATCATCTATATTAAAAATATTGAGAAACATGACAGTAGCTAATCAAAAAACCACTAACAGCTCAGAAAACAGCTAGTCTCAATGCAATCATTGCAACTAATATTAGTGATCGCATACAATTTTACATGATCAGGATTTCTTTTTGAAAGTTATTACATATATATATATATTGAATACGAACTGACATGAAAGTTACCAAATATATACATTAGCACACAGTATGGCAAGCAAGTACATGAAAAATAAGAACTAGCCATTGAAAACCATGAGCAGGGTAGTTGTCGTTGTTATAGCTCGGCAGGGGCTGCAAACAACATGTGTAAATGATCTCCTTACCCTCCCCCTCCTCCTCCCCCGTCTCGTGAGAACAAATAAACTCTTCTGAGTAAGATAGGAAAATGCCAGTCCCATCGCTCCGCTGGGGCGGGCAAATCACAACAATGAAGATTTATCATAAATCCCTGCACGGATTTTCAGTGAACTTCACTAATTCTCAGTTGTTTTTATGACAATTTGCAGAATTATGCAGAGAACAACTCAACCAGAACTACTTTGGGTTTACAGTGTAATAAGTAAGGAAATAAATAAGACATCAAATACAAAACTACTGCCATTTTTCTAAAGATTCATTTTGATAAGGGTACACAACTTATTCAAAGAAAAAATTACTCAATGATTTGCATTGAGTAAAAGCTGTGGTGTCTGAAAAGACTTGGGTCATAAAACTGCAGCGGGCCGGGGTTGGGGGCTTTTAGTGTTTGTACTGCGGCGAACTTTGACCACTTTATGTACTTTTTTTTCCTGAATACTACAGAAGAAAATTATGCAATGTTTTTTTTAAGAGTGAAAAAACTCCTTATTTCCAAATTTTATGATCCTGGGCGCTGGCGCCCATACCACTAGTGGGAGTGCATTAAGAGGTTAATACAATATTTACTGTATTTAGCTAAAGCTCCACCAGCAGGTAAAACTGAAATCACAGATATATAACATATTATAGGGCTGCTACAATTGAATATTTTGGGAATCGATCATTCTGATAATTAATTGAAATAACTTGAAAAATTATCATAAATGAGGTAGGCTATAGTCTTTGCAATTTATTGCTATTGAAATATGCCTATGATTAGAACCAGAATATGTACAGTACTGTGCAAAAGTCGTAGGCACCCTAGCTTTTTAAACATAAATTTGGTCTTTGATATTTACGGTTTTGTCTTCTGCACTAATGTGCAAGTAGAAAAAAATTTATTTTAAATTTCCAAACACTCTTTTCCCAAAGAAGACCAAGGAGTTCTGCAACAGATGGTAATGACCTCCATAGAGCCCTGATCTAAACATCATTGAGGCTGTCTGGGATTACCTGGACAGACAGAAGCAAGCGAAACAAAGTCTATAGAAGAACTGTGGAAAGTATTCCATGATGCTCTCCAAGACCTACCTGCCGATTGTCTTATATAACTGCACAACAGTTTACAAAAGAGAACTGAAGCAGTATTTGGTGTGACCAAAGGATGGGGAATAAATATTTTTTAGCTTTTACCGTTTATTGCCCTTTATAGTTTCATTTTATATGTGTTGCACAGTACTGTATGTTGAAGCATATGCATCTCCCACTGGTGTACAGAAAAGCAAGTATGCAACTCAGTTACAAAACAACCACTCAATTTAGTAGGCTACTAAGCGAATTTAAGATAGATAGCTAGAAAACACAAAGTTTGTCTAGCCTAGCAACACTGCTCCGTATATCGGTTCTTTATTAATGTGACCGGGACTATATTCACTGGGATATGAATTCTAATGAATTTGGCTTAATAAACTAAATATTTTTCATGAAATTCATCATTTGTTTATTTATTATTTTTTTTAAAACATGTGGTAACAGTTTTATAAAAGCAATAAGAAATAAATCCTGGTGGCTTCTTCTTCAAACACTAAAAACATTGATGTGGTCTCTTTTGGTAAGCAAATACATCTTGCAGCGACAGAATTTTCTATTGCTTTTACTTAAAATGCTTCCATTTTGCCTTTTCTTTCCGGTACCATCTTTAATGCTTTCCTCCTGCTCCGCCATATGGCTCGAGCCAGACAATTATATTCAACGATTTTCTGTAATCAAATTATTATGTTATTGGGATTAATCGTTTCAGCTCTAATATGTGAGTGAAGTTATTATTAGCCACTGTTACAAAATTCGACTGGAGTCTGCATTATCACCATATGCATCCTTTTACAAAACTTTGACGAAACATGTAAAATGGTTCTCGAGATACGGAATTAACCATAATGATAATTTGTTAGATGGGGGTCAAAGGTAACATTGAAATAAAGGATACGGTTCACACACTTAAAGAACCTAAAGAACAAAAAAAAAACTGTTCTTGAGATATTGTGCTAACAAGAAAGTAGACTTTACGTGGGCTTAGATCTCAATTCTATATCTTTGATTCAAGTTCCAGGCAGGGGATACTAATTGATTCTGGCTTTGTGATTAAGGAACGGGACTAGGGAGTAGTACATTTACCCTACATTTTTACAGAAATTGCTAAAGGGAAACACAGAGCTGTATAAGGTAATCAACATTTCACGTCAATGTTAAACCTCCCCTAAAACTCCACCCAGTTCAACACTGACCTTAACCAGGTTGTTGGTGAACCAGAAGATGCCCCCCATGTGCAGCAGGCTTTCAAACAGGCGTAGAGCCCGGCTGTCCACCCAGCCTTTCCGGAGCACCGCTCGGAACTGCCGACCCAAAGCCTCCCGGATGGGCTCGCGAGCCGGGAGGGGGTTGCGGTGCAGGATAGCCTCCTGCCCCTCCACTGGGGGGCGCAACGCCACCCCCGTCTGTTGGAAGACGTCGGAGCACATATGATCGAGTATTGAACTCATGATGACCACCCTGTGATTGAACGAAAAGGCGCCATCAGTCAAACGTTAACGAGAATTGCCCAGCTTGAGCGAATGCTAAAAGAGAGTGTATCAAAGATCAATCCTAAACAAAATATTGACCAGACCAGGACTGGGTCATACTGCCAAAAAACTGCATATTCAAACATTTTGACAGTATGATGGCAATTTCTTCCCCCCGTAATAAAAGTTATGACGGTGGTTTATATGACGGTGCCTTATTTTGTTTGTCTCGTTAAATCCGAACCACGTCCACACAACGGATGTTGCACTTGTTTGGGAAATCCCACCAGCTGCAGACTTATCTCCATATCGTCAGTCATTGCCATGAGCGTTCGTGTTCAAGTCAAGACTTGTTTACGCACGTCCGGTTTCATGTTTCCGTTTTTCCCTCTCAAAAAGGATTTCGTTTAAAAATGACCATTGTTTGTTTGTCATTTCAGATTCTTGCTTTAGTGTGAAGATTTTAGGGTTTTTTCCACAAGTTTGGTTAGTTTTTTGTCCATGGAGCCCAAGCCTTTTCTTTACATCGCCTCACTCCTAAACCGTGCACGAGCCAAGGCATTTCCTTCATGTTTGCAAAAGCCCTTATACCAAAATAAGTTCATTCTGGTTTCGATTATTTTCTAAATGACAAATTATACAAAATTAGTATTACTCAACCTAACAACTATGAAATGTACAATTTTTGAGTATACATTGTCAAACTGTGTACTGTAGCCCATATCCATATTCATTTAAAAAAAAAAAAAAAAAAAAAAAAAAACACACAAAAAAAAGGATACCACCCAGCCCTAGACCAGACTAAAAGGCCCAGTTAAGATGATGTTCAAGAAAGAAAAAACATTAAAACTATGGTCTGAAAGGGATTAGCCTGCGCAACCGCAACCATGGCGTCGTACCGTTCAGCGTAGAACTGCAGCGTGTTCTCCCCAAACAGCGGGGTGACGAGCTGCCGGATCATGGTCTGGGGCTTCTCCCGCTCGTCCAGGCCCAACATGCGCACGTGGGCTACCAGCCAGGCAACCGCGCAGATTGCCATGCTGCACACCTTCCCCTTGATGTTGTCAGTGATCTTCTGCCGGGGGAAAGTGAGCGCGACGCATGGGGTGAAGAAACGGGCATCGATGTTATCCGAAAGGCAGGAGTACAGAAGAGGGGACGCTCACCTGCACGGATTCTACAGATAACACCCCGTTCTCCCAGGCGTTCAACACCTCCAGGATGGCTGCCGGCGTGCAAAGGCAGACCTCGTGCCACTTCATCTGACTGGGAAGAGATAGTCATCATGACAAGGCACACGGGTCCTCTAGCTAGATGGACCTGCGCTAAAGGCGCTCTTGAAAACTCTCGCTCTTGGCATTTTAGCAATGGAGCAGAGCTACATACACAAGCTTCATCTCAGAGGAGTTGTTGAGCAAGGCCACCAAGCTCTCCACCTTGCCGACGTCGGGACGGAAGCAGGGGTGATCCGGGTTCAGGGTCTTCCCTTCCTCGGGCATGCAGGTCTGCAGCCACGTCTCGAAAAAGGGGGTCTCCCCCGAGGGGCTGGGATCCGACAAGATAACCTGCCAATGAGGAAGCAAGCCAATACACTACACATTATTGAAGGACATTTGATTACAAGAGATAAGAGAATATATTTTTTGTGGAAAAGTGGTTAATAAGGTTTTTGACAGTGCTGGCTGGAGTCTGGAGAAACCCAAAACTGTAAAACAGATTTTAATTTTTTTTGTGTAAAATTCTAACAAAAATAGTCAGGAAGAAGGTATGCGCATGAATCTTGGCAAGCAATCAGACCACACAGAGATAACATGGGCTCAAAAGTTATAATAGTGCACTCCCAGAAGATGTGTATCACAATACCTATTACACAGATACTGCAGTAAAGACTTAGTAAAGAGGTTCACTTTGGAACTTGCTGTGATGAGCAGTCCTGGTCATTCCATAAGACCCATACTGTTTTGCATGAGTGCCACGGAACACCCATAGGTTCATTGCACACAGAAATCTATTGAAGTCTATTGAAATGCCAGCAAGCCTGAATTCAGTTTACTGTGAATCCAGATTCAGATTGTGAAATCAATAGGGAGGCAGCAGAACGCTATTATAGCCATGTACAGTACTTCCTGCAAACATTAATAAAGTTTGACTCATGTACAAGGAGGAGGGAGACACCTAGTGGTCCACCAGCACAATAAAATAAAATAAAATTATTATTTTTTTAACACCTACACTGCATTGAGGGCTTATCAAGGGCTTTTATAAAATCGACCAAACGGTCACTCCAGGTGTAAACATGCCACACTGAAATGCAGAACATCTGTGGGGAACTGACCTCAGAGCCATAGGTCTGTACCACGTGGCACAGCATGAGGAAGGAGATGTCGAATAGCAGGGCTCGCACGGATGCGGACTTGGCTGCAGGGAGAACGAGTAGCAAAGGACACACAATGGCAGTCTACGTGGGCGGCACCTGACAAAACCTTCAGCTTTACAGGTATTTTCAGTCGGCAGATTTTTTGCACACTAGACTAGCAGATCACTGTAACAATGGAAATCGCCAACGGATTCAACGATCCTAGAGAACCATAGTTGCATCCTGCTTTCAAATACGGACGATCCCCAAGGGATAACCCAATATCTCATAAGTGGAATGACGCAGCTCCATGCCGATTACTCACATCCCTCGCCACTGATGTGCTTGGGAAACTCGTTCAGTCTGGAAGACAAATGATGACTCATTGGCATAAAATTCAGCTGTCATTTTGTGCCCTAAGGTGCCAATTAAAAATCAGGTTACACAGCCTGTGTGCTGCTATGGCTCGACTGGATTCTGCATGCTGCTTACTTGATGAACTTTCTTGCAAATGACTTTAGCTTCCCAGTGGCAGCGGCAGCAGCTAGGAGGAGATCTAGACTCTTGCCGGACAGCATGTGTCCAAGAACTCCCAGCAGTCCCTCTGGAGACTTGGAGTGATCCGCATCAACAGTCTAAAAGCGAACAGGTCAAGGAAATAGACAAGATGAGGACATGATGTGCAAGGCAGGCCACAAGAGGTTGATATAAGACCCATGGCCATTGCTAAATTATTTAAAAATACATTTCAGTGGGAAATTGTGTACAGTTACACCCTTACTATTAGTTGACAGAGCAGAGCGGCTGACACACCTTGAGTATGTTGGTGACGGTAGGCTCTGCCCGCAGGATGAGGCCTGGGTTGGGCTGAATGTTGGCATTTTCTGCAGTCTTTAACCGTGGGGCGTACTCCCTGTCCTCAGCCCTGAAGAAAGAGTCAGTGCAGATAGGGAGAGGGGGGGGGCAGTAGAATGAAACAGGGCACAGAATGGAACAGAGGAAGTGCCCCAAGCACCAAGGAGGAGGAGAGCAGTAGAAGGTGAAGATGATCAGGTGCGGAAATGGAGAAAGAGCCAGAGAGAGAGAATGAAAGCGGTTAGTGTCGGGTTTAGACGGGTTATACACCATGTAACATTGTACGTTATGACATCACGGGGATAGAAATGGGGGACGCCCCGTACCGCTTGGCAGTGAGGTTGGCGGTGTTGGTGTCTGACAATAAGCCCAGTTTATTACACTCCTGAAGCAACAGGCTGAGACAGTCACAACTGCAAGACAAGAGATGCAGTGAGACAAACCAAAAACATGAACAAGTAACATTGATTCCCCAGAATTTTTTTAAATCAGTGGTTCTTACTTGCATCTTTGGTCAGCCTTGTCCAGAAGGGGTGTGAGCTTCAGAAGGTACTCAAAAGCAACATTCACATCCTCCATGAAGTCCTAGAGGAGATGTAGACATGGTCCCAAATTGTTGTTTTTTGGCGGGGGGGGTTTGGGTAGTGGGAGGGGGAGGGGGGCTTCAATAAAAACCAGAGGTCCTACGTGAAACCCTAAACCAAGAGGAGGCAGGGGATAAGTAAAAAAGCATGACAACCTGTTGGTGTACCTGTACCTTTTCTCCCTGGGGGTATTTTTTCAGCCTAAGGAGGACTTGCGGGATCTGAGGAACAAAGGGCAGGGACAGAGAAATGAGACTTCAAACACTGAAGGAGAGAGATGGAGTCAGAGAGAGACAAGCTGCCATGGTCTCAGAGCTCAGGCCATAATAAGAATGCATTCTTAATGCATTCAGCTTCGTCCTGTAGGGAATTTGTCGGATGTTGGAGAAATTGCACTGAAAAACTCACTTCACAATAACAACAACAACAACAACAATAATAAAGGAATTTGTATTCCCAACATCCCTGACCTACCTTGAGGAAAGTGAACGCAGTCCACTTGAGCTCTCCTGTGCCCTCGGGCGACTCAATCAGCCCAGTGAAGCAAGCCTTCCAGATCTCCAGCACAAAGAGCGGTGCTGGGATACGCTGGAAGGGGGGTGGTGGTGGGGCGAGACATCCAGTCATTCAAAGGTAAATTACAGGTCACGGATATTAAAAACAATGACAATGCTTCAACAAGACAGAATTTTGCGTCTGCCCTTGTATCCCCGGCTTAAGCGCGGCGCAAGGCTAATTTGCAAGCTCGCTGCGCGTGTCCGACTGACCTGCATTCTCTTGATCATCATGAGCTGCTCTACTAGTGGCTGTGTCTCGCCGGTCAGGTTCATGGTGCCCTCCAGCATAATGAAAGCATGCACGGAGGGGAAGGCTGTGTGCATAGGCGGGTCTGACTGCGCTGACAGCATCAGAGGAATACTGACCAGAGGGGGGGAAGTAAACACTAAGTTTTATTCTCACACACAACTGGCTCGCGGACCATGTCAACAACCACCGTCTTAAAGGGAATACTCCCTTGAAGAACAGTCGAGGCAGCAAAGGTTTTAATTTCTGCTGAATCACACCGTATTCGGCAGTTAATTCAGGGGAACGTAAAACCAGCTAGGGATCTCCAGGACTGGTGTTGGCGACCTCTGCTGTAGGTTTTTAAAAATGTTTTAATTATTCACCTGTAACAAATCAAATACTAGCCTGTTGCTATTGCTAAGTGTCACTTTTGTTTGTTTTGCTGGTATTTTGCCCAACCAAAAAACAAATACTACACAGGTGTTTACTACACAAGTTTGCTTTGAGCTTCATTTTACTTTCTGTCAGTATCTCAGAAGAAGGATTTAGGTGATTTATAGACTGTCACAATTAGAATTGAAGAGGCTTTAGAAGGGAGAATAAAATAAATAAATTTACTGCGCACTGAACGATAACAGCGATCATTTGCTCAAGAGAACATGGATGAATGCAGACTACTAGAACAATCAGCCTCAGCGTTCTCACCTCTTGACCAATGACAAGCACTCCTCCAACTTGCCTCTCAGAGTTTGGTTGGTCAGGCCGTTGAGGTTCTCTGACACTCTGACTACAGCTTGCTCCACATTAGACCATGAGGCTGATTGACACAAGGGTAGAAGGGAGAGCAGTTTACCTTAAGAGTCAAATACGGTTCTTAAAGATGCAAAACATGGGGAGAGTTCAACAAATTTCAAATCTCTTGATTTCTCGCTTGTGCAATTGCTCTTAAAGAGAAACACTTAAGAAAAATGTACAGGGTGTTGCTTAAAATGCAGAGAGGGAAACACGTACGAATACGATATCTCACACACACACTTGTGTATACAATAATAAATAAGAGGACTGACTCTGCTCCTCCAGGCGTGCGATGTGGATGAGGGCCCTGTTCTTGGTGCTCAGCAGTAAGCCTTCTAACCGCTCCAGGCAGGCCCGCAGGCTGACCTCGCCTCCGGCTGCCTCCCCCTGTTCCCGCAGCCGCTCGCTGTACCAGGCACAGCCCTGCAGCAGCCAGACCACCACGCCCAGCAGGGCCCGGCACAGCCCGATGCACTCCTCTGCCTTTCCGTGGCAGCTGGGGTACAGTAGGAGGGAGAAACACAGGTGGAAATCAGTTACGTGCGATCACTGGACTCAATGCATGCATGTATATACCAATAAAGGAAACGCAAACATAACATTTTCTAAGAAATTCTAAATAATTGGCAGAAACACCTAACTGTTTTACCGTATTTTGATTACATTTTGCCCAACAAAATTTGTCCGATTAACAAAATGTTGCTTTCTCTCACTCCACCGCTATTCTCAATGCTGTAGAATGTAACATAAACAAAAATTTCAGTCTATAGGAGCTATGCTTATTGTCAACCCAATTATACATTTTTGTATTCCCAGAGCAGGGATTAGATGGTGGCATAAAACCCAGGATGTAATAGAGATTTCCCATACGTCTATCTACACGAAACTAAATGAGCATTCAAGACTAAGACATCAGCAACTGATGCTTCCCCCCTCCTTCATATACACAATGATAGTTCTCAATGATAGTTTCTCAAAATGATAAATGCTGACAATATCTAACGGAAAACTGTAACAAATAACTTGTAAAAAGTCACAGGTAGCACTTCAAGTTTCTTTCACAGGCCTATTCTTTTTTAAATATGGTACTTCATTATTTTTGTGGTGAAACCGTTTACATTTATTGCAAAAGTGAAAATACAAAACAGCTGTTCTTGTAACAGAAGGTCAAATTTATGTTAAAAGCAAGCTTGTCTGTGCCAAAAACTATTTGCCTATAGCATCGTTAGTGAAATACAGAAACTACATCGAATTGTCTTTTTGTTAAGGCTAACAACCTACCCCGGTATTTCTTAATCCTGTATCAAAAGTTAACCACACATCAGCACCATACCTGAGTCGATGGGTAAACATGTCCATTATCTCCAGCAGGGACTTGACACACAGCTCTCTGGAGAAATCATCAAACTGGGGGATGTCAGGGAAATTACCATTTAGAATCCAGGTATCATCTAATTTAGATGCACAAGATCACGCAACAGTCATAATGTGAGCAATGCCAAAATTATATTTAAAATAAAATGTAGTCACCTTACTAATAGCTGTCAACACACTTGAATAGGACACCATCTGTTTGAGAGAAACAGTAAATGGATGGTATACAATGCATAAAATGTCACATACAATGTACACTTACAGATTGATGTTTTTCCTGAAATTAAGCTATCACTTAAAGTTAACTAACTTTTGTTGAATAGTACACTTATTCTAAGAATATGAAGCTGAAGGGACTTGCAAGGGCACAATGCCACAGACCATAATTGTTTTGGTTTTTGGACCAAAATAACTTTAGGTGACTTCTTATATTTTGTCACTGTATTGTGTGGTAAACTTCCTTCATTAACATATCTAACTAAAGTGAATAAGAATGAATATTGTCATTCAGTACGGGGTTGTTATGGTTGGAAGGTTATTCAAATTAAATATTCTGATTAAAATCATATTCTTTAACCATTTGTAATACACTGATATGTACTGTATATATCCTTACATATACTTAGTTGTATGATGCTGCTTTTTCCATTTTATTTAAAGTAAGACCATGTGCAAGACCCTTGTCTTTTGGCTTGTCTTAACCCATGTATGCTTGTCAGTATTCAATCTCTTGCGGCAGCTTGAAGACAACAAATTCACTATGGAGACATTTCAAGGTGCGCCGTGTCCTTCTGAGAGACTTTTACTGTAGCCATACACTTATTTAATAAAATTATGCATAGCTTGTGATGTTCAAAACTTCAAATAACTTGCTTGGCCACAGTACTAAACAGGCATTAAACTACACTACTGTCTAAGACTTTCCCGCAAAAGGACTTAGTCGATGTCTTGAATAACTGAATCCCCCTTACCTGAGAACTGATGGCATACTTCAAATAAGACAAGATCAGCGGATTGGGTGATGGACCTACCATGGCCTGCTCCATTAGAGCTTCTGCACAGAGGATAGTATATAATATACAGTAAATACTAATTGCAATACAAGCTTTTATTGTTAAATATGGACAAATTTTGGAATAAGCAAAGCCAACACAACCACTACTTACTGTTTTCCATTGCTCACATTACAACAGCAATGTATTGCTTCACATTTTAAGACAGTTACGTGTCACAGATATACAGTACAATCTTAAAACAGGGTGATTTTTCCCCACTGACCAGCCAGGTTGAGGTAGTCCCAGGTGGCTCCCTTGGGAAAGTTCCTCTTGATGTTGATGGCCCACTGATAGTCACTCCAGCGTTCCTTCCAGGCCTGCAGAATGGCCTGCTTAAGATTGACCACCTTCATCCTGCTGACAGTGAAGTCCATCATTACTGCAACCTCCCAGACAAACGGATTTAAAAAAATAAATAAAAACTCAGCGCCGTAGCTTTGTGCTGGCAAAACGTAAGTTTCACTCTGAAAATGAATGGAAATATTTTATAATGTATACATTATTCATGCTACTCGTCTCAGATTAGGTCAAGCATGTATCGTATGTTTATCGGAATGCTGCTAATGACTACAAATTTGATTTAAGGCCAACTAAATCTGAATCTCCTACTCGCACAACAAGCAAATTGTTTGCTCACTTGCGTTCAATATAACTACCTACAGATGGAACGAATAGGATGTGTTAGCAACCAGATAGAGTGACGTTTGCTAGTTAGGTGGCTATTCGCACCTAGAGAACCCCTTCACAAATATTTATGAAAACAGTTAAAGCATTAATACCTTAAATATCTTGAAAATAAATTTTCACCAGGAACTGTTCATCTGTATTTATCCGGAAAATATAACAACGAGTTTCAACAATCACATACACTATAGCGATACAACGTCTTTCGCAAAGACACTCTCTCTGATTGGCTACAGCAGCAAGCTAGAAATATACAATCATGTGATTGGATAAAAAATAGTGTTCGCTAGGGAACAGTTGTAGTTATTCTATATTGTCTACACCAATGGTTCTCAAACTTTATAACTTTTTTGTCCCAAGGTACACCTTTGTAAATATTTAATTTCCAAGGCACACCATTTTTTCTTTCAAAATACAATGATGACGTACATTCTCATCAATGTGAAATAAATTGTATTAAACCCTATGCTGCCTCAAATCAAAACACAAATTAAAAATAAACCCGAAAACCATAGTTAAGCAAAACAAAACCCGATTTTATTGCTAATTATATAATAACTAATTTAACAGTTTTAAAAATTGAATTGATGCTTTACCAGCAATACAGCGTGTTTCATTAGGTTTCATTTAGAGCGCTAACCTAAGGCCAACAAGGCAACTACACATTTGGTTGGGTGGTTGGGACAAATGTATTTACGTGATTAAATGTGTATGTAATTGTGCTTTTGCATTTAAATGGCAAGGTAACACAAGAATGAAAGAAAAATAGAATGTTCTATATAAGTTTTCCTACTACTATGACACAAATTTAGAAAATAATCGTTGGGCATCCAAGACTTATTTTGGGCTTCAAGCGGCTAAATCACAGGCAGAAAAGAATACATAACACTTAATGAAACCTGGATGGGTTATTATTACTACTACTACTACTACTACTACTACTACTACTACTACTACTACTACTACTAATAATAATAATAAGCCATCTTGTGGGGATGGTTGCTGTAGACATCGTTGTGAGTTTCTGAGGCACACCAAAATATTACAGCGTAAATGTCTACTGGGTTAATTCCAAGTTCAGGTGCCGAGTTTTTGTAGCGAAAGTGACCTGTGCTGCATTACGGGAGGCTGCGATGTCGGCGTTGTTTTTAGAATTGTTCCCCCACCCGAGTTACTCCAGTGCTGTCCATATATCCACATACTTATCTATACCACAGTTCACTTTATTATTTTGTTTTAATTCCGCGATCACGGTATGCACAGTATGTCTGAGGCAATGGGTGAGCAATGCATTGAGTTCCCAATGTCTTGATTTAGATGCATTGGGAATTCAGCAATGCATTATCAGCATTCCACCTTTTTAAAACAAAGTTTCCCCTTACAAATTCTTCCTGGACTGGTGCTTTTTCTCCAATAGGATCATATCTACAAGGTAGATGTGCCCCCATTTGGCATATCGTGTGTGGTCATAGTTAACCATGGTATCATTTCAGATAATTCTCTTTAACAGTTTTTCTCTCTCAAAATCGTAGCCACCCTTTGTGTCTTGTTTAAAACCATTTTACGAAAGCCAACAGCCAAGCATTATTCATTAGATGTGCCACAGAGCTTCATATGTCAGCTGGTGTCTTCCTACTGCACGTCAGTAGGCTTTAGCATGGAGCTGTGGTGTTGGCTGCAGAAACACCCGCCACTGACTCCAAAGGTCATCTAGCCCAACATCTGGATTTGCAAACACTTGCTCTTTGCCCTTGTTGTAAAGTGACTGGTCAATGGTAATTATTCTGTGCTTTTGGCCCATGTGTTTAATAATGGCCAAAAAGTGATTAATTACAGCGGCAACGGTGTTATTGTTATCTGCATCACCGATATTGTTACACGATCAACAATACAATGATAATTTTCCAAGCAGGAATCGGCCGTTCAGTATAATGAAATTGTGATACCGCCCAAATCTTTAGGTGCAAGCTTATTACTGTACATCATCCCTACCATGAAGCTTGGTGGTGGCAAGAATGACGGTGCAATCAATTATTTTCTGTTTTATATTTAGAATTAATAACAGTATGTGCTTTTTTTCACATTTTTTTGCCTTGACCAGTGGAAAAATGCCAGTTAAATCAATGTTGAGACCAGGTTGTAATGTCCAAGGGACGTGAAAACTTTTGATAGTAACGTTACTTCAATCAATCAGTCAAAGGAAATGTGGTGGTTTGTCAAAGCAAGAGAGCCTTCTCATATCAAGCCTGCATCATCTCTTGTGAGGAAAATGTGATGAGACTCAGTTCCACAGAATTTATATAATGCATCACTTAGTTTAGAATGCTTCAAAATCAGGATACTAGGAACAGCCGGTATATTGTGATGTGATCATGAAATTTAAACAAAAGAAGTTTACTACAGTTAATGGTCTCTGACTAATGTACAATTCTGGGAACAACAATTTTGACAAATAGACAGTAAAGGTATACTACTGATTCACATTCTCATGGGGTGCAATATCACTTGTTCAGTAGACACCTGTGAAATTTCTGAAATATGGTTTGGCCAGTCTTGAAATCGACCCATGTTATACAATGTAGCTTAAATTTACCCTATATGGTTAAAAAAAAAAAATCACATATTCTCTGTATATACAGTAAGCTGTTGCCTAGGTAATAAAGTTGTAAAATTTGGATTATTGTTTTAATTTAGTTTAAGTGCTCTAATATACAGCGGGTGAAATAAGTATTGAACACGTCACCATTTTTCTCAGTAAATATATTTCCAAAGGTGCTATTG
>JAOVYW010023147.1:0-18534 GCA_025775045.1 Hiodon tergisus | reverse complement strand
CTAAGTTCCATTACATGGCTTCATTACAAACCTCTAACTGAGTGTGCACTTAGTCAGGTCAGGCCTGGGACATACTGTATTTTTCTCTATGTAAAGTGTCTTTGTGACATGGCAACATGTGAAAAGCGCTGTACAAAAATAAAATTGATTGATTGAGAAACTGGCGCCTGGAAAGCCTTGTTTACAACGTCAATATTTAAACATTAAAAAAAGCTCCCAACAAAATCTGCACAGAGACAACATCAGACTGCCTGTGGTGGAAAATGTGCTTGAAGAAACAGTGCGCATTTTAAGGCACTCGGCGTGCAAGCGACTGCCGTCCGTGCCGGGCCCTGCATGAAAAACCCACTTCATCCATTACAACTCTGGCTAGGGAGCCGATCAGAACTTTTGCAACCCAATAATGGCATTTTACATAACTGTATCTAATAGCTTTATTTCTTCTTATGAGTAGAAGTAATAAGATACCTACAAAACAAATAAATTGCTATTTAACACAATTCTATTAAATGTGATTGGCGGGTAGTCAAAGATATTGTTATATTCCCATTAGATTTTTGCCAAAAAATTTAAAGCATTAAATAAGTATTCACTTGGAGTTAACAAACACAGAAACGACCTTTAATATACAGACCGGCTCTTGTTTCACATCAGAGTTCCATTTCCAGTTCGCAGGAGTAATTACTGCACGTTATGCCATAGCACTTGGTTTAAATGACTTACACTGCCCAGGGCCCTAGTTGGGAGCCTGTCGGGGAGCGCAGTGTAAAGAATTTGAGGCACTAATACTGCGTTGAACTCTACAGGAGTTCAGCAAGGACCAGAGGGGTGCACTGTCTATTAAGTTAGTTATATTTCATAATCCTGCATATTTAGTATTCCGCATCACCGGGAAATTGTGGGAGAAGCGGAAGACTTGAAATGACGTCATTACTAAAACACATTTAGTACCTTCAAATGTGACCGTGTTGCAGTTTAATATTTATTTCATGTTAGAGTGTAATATAACTATGCTTAATAACGGGTGTGATCATTTTCCAGTGTTTTCCTAACATTTTCCCATTTAACACAAGCTTTGTTCAGCCAGTGACATTCTTCCTGGATCTCGGCTTTTGGTGTGCGGTTCTAACCTGACGTGGTTAACATAATGCCTTGCACAGAACTTAGACAGAAAAAAAATTAAATAACCACATAAGTTCAATATCAAATACAATTTGCATTCGTTAAAATGCAATACCGAGGAGAAAATCTGTCAAATGCTGAAGAAAGCGCAGATAAGTTTCAGTAAAAACGTTTCAGTTAAAAAAAGCTTTGGCGGTGGATTTGGGGGGTGGTTGCTTTGGGGGGCGGTTGCTTTGGGGGCGGTAAGGAAACTCACTGAGGCGCAGGGCACATGGCGCATGTGATACGGAAGTACGCAGCAGGAGAAAGCAGCCCCAATGCTCGCATGCGGCAGAGTAACCTGCACTGTTTCGGCACGCAGGACCCCTGACTGAGAGTCAAACCCTGGTCCCGGCAGCGCTCATGGGGCACAAACCTCCAACAGGAGAAACCATTAGCTCGCTGAGCTATAGACCCAAGTCTGCGATTCCCGGTCAGGTGTCCGGTGTCCCCGAAAAACACAGTAGCAGCAGTTCCACGGCGATTGATGTGTGTGTGTGTGTGTGTGTGTGTGTATATATATATATAGTGTGTGACGTTATGGTAACCTCTACAAAATAATACAATTATCATTACTAACAAGACTCTCAATGCTAAAGCTGCAACCTGGCAATAGGTAAAAACGGCTAAGAACACCGTAAGTCGAACCGGCTGCAGGTTTACAACAGGGTGGCGTGTTAAGTGCCTGTTTAGAACAGTCGGGCAAATTTACTTTTACAGTAGAATTAACCTGAACTTTGGTCTAATTGAGTTTAGGTAGCTTATGCATGGCTGCTTTCGCCCATCTGCAGCAAATTTACTGAGATTAATTATTAATTATGTAAATTGTGTGCGCTCCATTATTCTGGTTTAGGGACTGAAAAATAGAACAGGTTTTTGGAAAGGAAATCTCTGATACCACGAGATCTGCCTTCAACTGGGGAAATGCCACGATCACTCACTGTTCACCCGCGTGGTGACCGGTGGATTAATCGTGATTAATAAAAGGGAAAGTATACTTCACGTGAGATCTGGACCCTGGCTCTGTCTTGCACGATCGTAAACCATCCTGGTTAAATAACTTTAGTCTGTAAGTGACATCTTTTTGAAAGAGCCTATTAAAAACTAAGGCGTTAATTACATTACATTACAACCAAAAACCAAAAACAAAGGCTCAGTAACCAATACGTTCTTGTACAATATTTTTGTATATTATAGCATTTGTATCGCACGCCGCTCTATTTTTCACTTCCAAGCCCCGCGGTTGACCGTTGGATCTCAGACGGTTTTAATATAATCAATATAGCGTCATTCCACGCAGTAGCCGCTGGCTTTGATAAATCTCATTAAGTATCTCCAAAGCATCATTTGCATAATCCTTCAAATATTCTGTGCCTCATATCCGAGAGCTCACGGTAACATAATAATGAGTACTACTCTCATAGCTAATGCATTAAACGCGCTATATTCAATAGCATTCCATAGTTTCCAGTAGTTTACAGACACAGCCCTGTGTGTGCAAGCAATGGCCACCCTTCAATCGATCAATCAGACTCTCTTTGTTGATTGCACATGTTTGCAAATAAAATTGGTCACAAATATCTGAACAGATAGCATTTTTCAGTGGGAATCGAAAAACCAGAAAACCCAGTGCCAAATGTGGGAAAAGTGGGAAATGATTCCTTAACCCCGGAGACAGTCAAGGGAACTCCATGAAAATGGCATAACAGCAGACACATACAGAATAAAACTGAATGATAACGTAATCAGCTAAGGAGCCGAGTTTATAAGTCAGCAGCTCCAGAACTTTGTGGAAGACTGGAGGAGTAACCAACTCCTCCACTACAGGTGGTTCCTTCTGGATTCTGTTCTTGCCGCCAGGACTACACTGAACTGAAGCTCTTCGGATTGGACACGGTTTACATCGGCCATGCCAGGAGGGGTATAGAAGCGGAAAATCAAGCATTTCAATGCAGTGCGTAGTGTTGTGCAGAACTATACTGTGGCAGCATGCAAAAGCAAAAATTTGGTGAAGTGCAAGGGAAGGTAATATAGCCACCGAGGTTATCAGACTCTTTACCGCCCCCTAAGAGCCCCTCCAGACCAATGAGGGTGGGGCTACTCATTGAGAACCGACGGCAATGTAAGCTGTTACAATGGGAGATTCTTCAGCAATTTCTTCTCTCTTTCTCTCTTGTAGGGGGGCTCTTTATGAGACCACTCTACCACAACTACTTTTGGGACAGCCGGATAGGCAGCCTCTTGTGTGTGAAATAATCTCCAGGGATTGCAAGAGACAAAGGCCCAAGACCATTTAATGCCTTAAAAATGAGAGGTAACACCTTTACGTCGGGAGAGGGCTTTAGGGGTAACTTGTGTGCAACTAGTGGGGTTTTTTTTTGTGGCTAAAATCCTATCAGCAGCAGTTGTTACAGTGTTTTCACAGTCAGTGGGCTCCTTGAAAAAAGGCCATTACAATACTCTATTCTAAAGGTGACAAAAGCAGGGACACTTTTTTTTTTTGCTATACCCTTTAGACAGAGAAAATGCCAGATTTGATCAAAACGCTGCTCTTGTTATTTTTCTTAACATGGTATTAAAATGAGAGATCAACTGGGGGTCAACTATTACCCCAAGGTCTTTGATATGTAAATAGGGAGGTACTGACCCCTTTTGACCAATAAATCTTCACCTCAGTGAACGGGCATTGCGGCAAGTTTATAGCAGAGTTGGATTAAGAGACAAGCCTGTGGGTTAAAGTGCAGAAGACAGCATAACACCACCTTACCAAAGCCAAGTCTCATCCATAACTGGGGACTTGTGCGTGCCAGCACAGCAAATTCCCAATCAACAGCTTCTCAAAATGCACTCCGCTCAACAGCTCCATTCCTAACCAAAGCCACATTTTCAACACCTCACTGCAAACATGAGACAATTCAATCAGCTACGGTTCACTCGAAGAGAAATGACAGGAACAAAAGCCAATGTTCAGCTGGTAAACATTTGGCACAAAGCTCCTAATTTAGACATCCATTACAAACTACTTTACAATAAATCTGAAAACGACAGTGAAAGTAAAAAGGTAAAGCACGGTACTGAGAAATTTGGGTCAGAGAGGAGGTCTGCCATCGGCACGCCTGCACACATTTGAAATGTGACTCATGAATATTAAATCTATGGTACACTTCAGAAGGTCCTTTCCCATCTAATCTCTACCCACGCAGCGCTCAGTCTGTCACTTGCTGAAGATACAGAGATGCCTAGACAAACCTTTAAAAAAAATTATTATTTTTAAAGGCATCTTAGGTAATGAAACATAGGTTGGGACCAAATCGATCCTCATTTAATAGTGGGCTGAGGGCCAGCTTGGTCAGTGGAGAAAATTCCAGAAAACCATTCGTCATTGCTTTGGTAGTTGCTCACTATAACCAACTTCCCCGAACCTTTTCCCAACTTGACTTCCAAAGCAGGTTTTAAAGTTCTTTCATGGAGAGGACCTCTGCATAAACCCCGACCACTGACTGCAGCAACCAGAATGTACCCAACGTACCTGAGGTCTGCCCCCGTTTTCTTGGCTTTACCCATCATTCTGTGCACAGAAAATATCAGCTTACTGCCAAAACCGGCAGAGCAGATTGATAAATTGGAAGGCTGCAGCCAAAATCCACGCAACATTCAAGACAGTTGTACTTTACACACTCTGTCTAAACGAATCAGGGGAAAGCGTCCCCGAGGACCCTGGCGTCGCTTTAACGTTTCGAAGAAAAGCACAGCCTCGGCGTGCCACGGCAACATTTCAGATTTGGCCCCCTCCGCGCACCTGCTGAAAAGCTGATTGGCAGCCCAATTGTCAAGCGTGTGAACATGGGGTCCTGAGTGAATGCACAAAATTGACAGAGTGCCAGTGCATCTGATGTGGACATAAATTTCAAACAATGATTAAAGGTAAATTGTCAAGGCAGCACTAACAACGTCTGATTGAGGCAATTGTAAGTCCTTAGACTCAACATCAATTTGGTGGGCAAAACTGCCTGACTGTAATTTCGTCTGGCCCAACTCCAACATTCAGGGGTGATGACACCTACTGCTAACTTCTCATGACATCGCTATCTGACTGCCTGATATGCATCAATTAACAGGGGCTTTGTAGACAACAGACAGAAAAAATAAACTCCAGGAACAACCCTGCTTTATTCGTAAAGTTTTACATAGCTTTTGGAACGATGAAGAGTCTTCACAGGAATTTTAGCTATCTTTGCAGACAGTGCTAGGGGACTTTACGGTTCACGTATCTCGTGCATGTGATCCACTTGTGATCTAGAAGCAGAGCCCAGGAATTATTGCCAAAACACATTAGGCCTGGGAATTACGTACTGACACAGAATTACAACAAAAGCGAAAAACACCTGTAATTCTACATAACCCTGCGTAATTAGGCCTGCTCTGATGGTTTGTGATTCATAACACGTCTCTAAAAAAAACTTACAAGTATTTGCAAGTAAAACACAAGTATTTGCTCAGCTCTCCTTAACTTTTATTAGGGAGCTCCCAAAATCTTGGTCAGAAGTCAGAACAGCTTTCCTTAGTGAATAGCATGTTAGCTGTCTTTAATTTTCAGTTGAACTATACCCTAGATTCTGCTACAGAGCTAAAAAAAGATAAACTAAAATCTGCACTGAGGTATCACTTCTGTTCCCTAAAGGGACCATGTTGTAAATTGGAAGATATATGGTGTGGAATGACTGTCATTTACACTGCAAATTCTCCCTCTTGCGAGCCCAGTATCCCATACGTATTGTTAATACCGTTTCCAAACTCACTAGTAGTCTCTGACTGGATTGCCATCATTTCCTCCAACAATTTCTTTGTATACTTCTTGATGAAAAAAAATAAAATAAAAATTACCCATGTCTTTGATTCTAAAAGCATATCAAATATAAAATGAAAAACGTATATTCTAAACACAATTTTAGCTTGTGCAATTTGAGTTGTGGAAGGACACCTCCAACCTGCTGACACAGTGCAGGTCATCCTGAGTGTCTTTTTTCCCCCTGATTGTTATGAGAATGTAACACATACAGAATGTAACATACAGAATGTAACATACAGAATGTAACATACAGAAACAAGAGTACAAGGATATTGTCTGATGCCGTTTTTTCCCCACATAGTGCGGGACATTGATGTGAAAGTGTGTGTAATCAAATACAAGTCATCTATTAGTGACTTTTACAATGAATTAACTTCAATTGATTTTACAAGTAATACAAATTTAATGCGTAATCATTACTCCTTTGAGTTACGCTTTGTTTGGTCTGTTTGGATACGAGTTTTGCCCTGAAGTCGACACGTCTGAATTCTGCATCTCTCAATGCCAATGTTGTCTTTTCAGTATGCGCCTCTACAGCGTCTTATGAGTTTGTTTCATTTTTTTGGCGGCTAGAAAACGTATCCCCATAGTCTCGTTGGTTTTTTCGGGCGCTTGGCTGGCAGGAAGATTATTACCTTTGATTGAAATTCTCACCGTTTACAAGGTCAGAGCTAACCTCTACTGCCAGTCTGCATGAGAGAGAGAGAGAGAGAGAGAGAGCGAGAGAGAGAGAGATGCAATTGCTCCCTCCAGGGTGTTCAGAGCATAAGCACGCTGGGATGGGGTAGAGGCGGGCTTTAGAGCGTCCTATGTCTATTTTCCCCTTGCTCCCTGGACAATGACAAACCGCCACAGCTGCTGCAGTCCCACTGGGAGTCTGACCAGCGGGTTCTGCATTGGAACCTCCTACTCTATCACAGACTTCTATTACCTGTTATAGAGTTTAACATCGACGCTTTGGAGGACAGGGATGTCTGAGTTGGAGTCTCTCAGACAGTGATTGTTATCACTCAGGACCGGGTGGTTCCTTCCCAGGTTCAAAACAATTACTGAGACTACGGTGCGGGTTTCTTACCATTGCCCTTGATCTTAACATGCTTACTCATGTGTTTCATGCCTTTTCAAGTATTAGACCTAGAAGTCCCATCTTCTGTGGTTCATGTATGAATTCTGACTTGAAGGCCCTGATCTTGTCACAAGTGTACACATGAGCCACACATGCTTAGAATACCATAAGACATAGTTTTGTTATAGAGCGCAGGACATTTGTAAGCATTAAACTTGAATATAATTATTTACAAATGCATCAATAAAGCTGCATCTGTAGAAATAATAAATATCGCGCCTAACCTAATAATATCGCGTCACTGAGTCAGTGTTACATATGAGCTTAATTAAGCTACTTTTAGAGTACATCTGAAACGACCGTACAGTTAACTATTAACCTTGAGGAAGAGGAAGATTTTCAGTTAAATAGATGGGATGTATGGAAGATTTTCGGCCAACGAGGGAACTCAATTTGTCCTAACACTATGCATCGTCTGCTATGTAATCAAGTATAGATAATGGCTAGATTTACTGATCTAAAGTCTAGCTAATTCTGTGAGGGACTGGCAGCCTTTGATTTAATATATGAATGGATGGAAGTCCAACTAATTAATAAAAAAAATTAAAAATTCTAATAATTAGGGGAGACATGTTATATCAACACAAACCCAATACCACTTCCCTTTCCAAGTGAACTTCTACCTTTTGAAAGCTATAAAAGTTGTGTTTAAAAGAAAACAAACTAAAACCATGTCACTGCATGATCCATAGTTAACGTTACACCCAGCAAAGCCATAGAATTCACCATAGATTATCAACAGTTTACTAGCCTCTGTTGGAAATTCTGTTAACGATGGACAAAAACTGACAAGTCATTATGTTATTATTTAGCATGACAAATAACTTAATCGGAGCACCCCTACTTTTTATTACGGCGACGGGCTCTGCTTAGTGCTTAGTCTCAGGCCATGTTCCACAACACGTACAGCCGCCCGGCAATACCTTTCACCCAAACCACTTAAACAAAACTGTAGCTCAGTTGGAAAAGGCAGTGACACTGTATCTGCAGCCGTCAAGACAGCAGCACTTTAGGCTCGACATTTCTAGACAACAAGACAAGACAACCGCATTGCGCTTGATAATAGGAGCAACTAAACACGCAATGACAGAACTGAACATTCAAGAGACCAACACTTCAGCCTGACCTGATCAGTCTTACCATCCTTGTTATAACGGATTCACAGAGGCACTCAAACTCACTTCCACAGGAGAAAAAAAAACACACGCTCAGAGGCGATCAGTTTTGTGCGGCAAAACGCCTCTATGTCACTCAAACACATTAATTAGGAGAAATGAGCAATGAAGTTCCAGTTTTATTTACCGATTCAGTTTAATGTTTTTATATTTCTATATCGTTTTATTTCTGCCTTTGAAACAGAACAGTTAAAATCGTTTGGAAACATCACCTTTTTCGCCAGGTCAAGCAGACTAATTAGAGGTAAATTGTGTGGTGGAATGAAAAAGCAAGGAATAACGTCATAGGGTAAAGTGTTTCTGCATGGGGAGTTAGCTAAAGAGCTAAACGCATTGCCAAGCATTTTTTTCCCCGGCATAATTGTGTGCCCGTTCTTTTTCTCATCCTAAGACATCACTCCGATTTTGTACACAACTGCAGTAATTGACAAGCATCGGAAACGACTTGAGTTTAAACTTAATCATTCGCTTGCAAACAATTTACAATCTTCCACTCCGGCAGAGTATCGTTATTATGTTGACTTACAGCTTACAGTGTCTTCTGTGAAAACAAGGGAAAAAAACATCCTTGGATTGATATTGTAGGGAATTTTGCATATAATTGAACTTGAAATTCAGCAAGTGCAGCGTATTTATATAAAAGCATGCATTATGATTTGCCCTTCCAATAAAGCACTCGTTGAGATAGCTTGCAAAGCAGCTAGACTTTGTCGAAGTATCTGACAACGTTGGAAATGGCATGCTGTTTAGCTGCACATTACCTCCCGTATCATAGCAATTCTGAGTTGGAAACAAAGCCAGAGTAATTAATTAAGTTTTGGTTATTGAGCCAGCAGGTAACTTTTTTTTTTCCAGACGAACTGTTACTGAAACAATAACAGATGGAAAATGTTGTCCTGGGAATATTTGCTATGTGTATGTAAAAGGGAATTTGTCATTTTTCCCCCAGGAACTGTATAGTTTGAGTCAGCAGTATACCCCACTGTCTACATCCAGCTGATTGATGGTAAGTAGAATATATTTAATTCTGGAGCCTGTGCCAAACTCTTCACAGAAAGATGTGAATTCAGGGAAATAGGTAAAGATATCGTATTCACAGTTGATAAAACAAGAAACGATGAGATAATATTTCTTATACAACTACAATGGACAGGCCCCTATGTGTGATAAAACTCCTGGTAGGAAGCTGGGGGTTTTTTTTTTTTGAGGGCTGACGAAACCCTTACAATAATGTGTATGCCCGTTTCCTCTGACAGACATTGTAAAACCTAGGCTTGAGTGCATTTGTGGACAACAGTACTGAAGTAAGCAGCACTTGGCTCCGTCTCAGCGGGTCGTTTGGCAATGACACGCCGGTGTCCAGATACAAACACAAACTTAATCGGCGAGCCGAGCACAGGCCGGAGCCGTATCTTTAGGTGCTCAAGAATCGACAAAGAAATATGACAATTACATTACATTCTTCTTTTGGTTTTTAAATAACGGTTCCCCTCGCCATCGACCTTGAAAAGCTCGACATACTGTTATTACGATTTTGTTTTGTGGTTTCCAGTGGTACGTGTAAGCCAGTGGAGCCCAAACTTCTCCGCCCAAGCCCCACTAAAAATATTTTTGGTCAATATCAGTCTTTTAGTAGTTGACAACTTGGGGGGGGGTGGGGGGGGTCTAAATAAAACAAATAATAATAATATCAATAATAAAAATAAATTTCACAATTTAAAAATAAATCTTTAACCTTCCAGAAAGTCTTCACAACGCTAATTTAGTGACTTATTTTGAGAGAAAAAAAACATCACAAGGTAAATAACCAAGAAATTATTTTGATTTAAAGTTGCCTTTTGACTAATTACTTTTCCTTTCAGCATCTATTAAAAGCCAAGTTATACGTTATTTTCTTAAGAAATCTGAAGTCTATGATTTAGTTATGTTTCTATGAAATAATAAAATAAACTTTAAAAACTGTTATTGGGGCTTCCTTTTATCAGCAAGTCTTGTGACTACTGAAAGATATATATATATATTAACCAGGGAAATTACTCTGCTTTCTGATCCTATTTTTTCTACTAGTCCATCTACATTAAAAACTGAAGTATTTTAATATAATAATGTAAATGATATAAACATGATGGCAGGTGTTGTGCTATGAATGATAAAATGCTATAAATGAAATTGTTCAACCCAGGCTAAAGAGCTTACATGAGGTCTTGTTCAGGCCCCAGACGCTGAATGAATCCCATATCTCCATCTGTCCTTGATGGTTTTGAAATGGTCCACGTTGCAGAGCCTATTAAAATTGTAGTTTCTGTGGCTACGAGTGTGCAATATTAACGAGGGAGCCTTCCGAGTGACTCAGTCACTGAAAGAGATTGCCCTTGCGCAGACTGAGCCCCACAAGCTGGATCAGGTGCGTTAAACGGCCAGGCTCCCCCCAGATTTTTGCTAAACATTACGTCCTGCAGGTTGACAGTATCCTGCAGTTTGGAAGAGACTTCCTTAGCATTCCCCAGAGGGAATTTCTCCTCAAACTGGGGAGAAAACAAATCAGCATTTGGCGATTCCGAAACAAAAATAAAAATTTAAAGGATAATAATTTACACATACACTAAAGAAATGGGCAGTTAACGTTTCACAGGCTGTTCACAAAGGAGACGCGGGAGTTTGTTAAGGACTATAAAATGTTTATGGTAGCTGGGTCGTGCGAAGTGAGGAAGCCAGCAATGTCAAGATTCTAGAAAGTCACTCAGCTATTCCCCGCACTTTTTAAAAGACTTTTTTTTTTTTCTAAAAAAATGTAGCCATTTAAACCATTAGCCAATCAATCTTTAGCCATTTAAACTATGGGAAGTGGTGACATTGACATTTTGCATTGTGACAAATTTCTATATATACAGTATATATGCATTTATATGGCTGCTGTTTTTTAATATGTTATGTGCCACTAGAGTATTCTTAATATTTTGTGCCAAATAATAATTAATAAATAATTAATAATAATTAAAATTATTTAATAATTAAAATTATTTAATAATTAAATTTAAATTAATAATAATAAAAAATTCCAACTTCTAAATTTTAATAACCCAATCTCAATACTTAATAAGTTAGCAGGGCATTAAGTTAAGGATGTTACTTAACGGCACAATGTTAGTGTCCCTGCATAAATACCTAAATGGATGGACTGCAGCATAATGCTGAGGTGAATAACTGGGATTTTTTCCCCTCTATTACAGCTAAAAACACAACCTTGACATTTCAGAATCAATGTCAAGATTCCTTTCAGGCAACATAAAAACACCACACCGGTACTGTCTGTGTCACTCTGACCTCCGTGGCCGTGTTGCCGGCCTACCCCCCACCAACCCAGCGCCCACGAACAGCCGGGGTCTGAAGCGTCATGGAGCATTTTAATTAAGGCGCCAATGTAAAGGCTCAGGAGCCGTATGTCTAAAACTAATTACCTGTGAATTCTGTCCGGTAATTATGTCCCTCTTCGTAAAGGATTTACTTCAAAACCACTCGTATCAGGTAGCTGCTTAAGCTGTTTTTTTTTGTTTTTTTGATAACAGGTTACAGGTTATAACTACCCTGTTTCCACAATAAGTTAATACTTGTGAATTAACTATACTAAACAGAATAGTTAAACATAGTTTTTAACCGTTTTGACGTTTCATCATGCTTCAAAAGGTTGTTTAATTTAAATAATCAACTCTAACAAGGGCAGAATGAACAGCCCCAGCTGCCCATATTTGTCTCAATTCATTCTGCATAATGGTACACAAAGATTAGGGAAAAACAGTCATTGAAAGAAGTCGAACGACTGTGGTTTATGGCAAACAACCTGTGTAAATAACTTCAAAAGTTGGCTAGCGAGCAAACCACAAACCGAGGTAAGCCAACGCTAGCACGCTGAAGAACGTTTTCCAAGACACTAAATGACACTAAATGATCTCGTTCTAGTCAACAATAATTCATACAAATACAAATTTTCTACCATGGATACGTCACTCAATTTCACAATAAAATTTGCTCTCCTGATTCCATGCATTCCAATCAACATGATAATACTTTTTTTTTTTTTTTATACGGCAGGATAATGCATGACATTTTTCTGCATTGGCTCATTCACAAGTGTTTCCGCCGTGCATTTTTATTTATTACTTAAATATAACTGCTCGGTACTGAGGCCGAAAGCTAAGGTTCCTTTATAATGTCAATAAAAATAGCCTCTCATGAAAGCACAGTGAAATCTGAGTGTGCAGACAGCTGATACTGCCTTACCTAAACAGTGCTCTATGGGAGCGATTAGCGGGAGTAATACTGGGTTGTTGTTTTTTTTGATTGACTGTCTTTATTCCATAGCAATTCTTCTTAAAAATCTTCATTTTGCAGAGCTATTCTAGATCCCATCCAACGGAGGGATATCAATATATTTTATTACCACGGTCACATTCCACAGCTAAGGATAATTTAAATTAAAAACAGCCACTGAACAAAACCCTGAACAAAAAAAAAATGGAATAAAACATAGATCTCAGAGGTATCGGCAGAAAAAAATAAAAATAATAATTGCTTTTTTTCCCCCCTATTGTAAATACAGAGCGACTTGTTATTTGATCAAATATTCATACCGCTTCACTGAAATGTGCGGCTCAGGAGATTCAAAATACAAACACAGCCCAGACTAAGTAAACAATTTTTGAGTCCTCATGCCATGATGCGTTAGTCGTGCCATAAAATTCACTTTTGAACGGAGTGTATCGAAGAGAGCTAGACACCACTAAAGGAGGCCCGCCTGGCTGTCAATTCACCATCGCCGGGATTTCGGGGTGGTGCCTGAGCCGCAGCTGTTCCTGGGGACTTACCGGGTCGGTGAGCTCCAGGACCACGGTCCGGTAGGTGAGCGGGCTGCAGTCCCGCGTGTTGTTGACCAGGGAGCAGGGCAAAAACATGGGCCCCAGGTCGTCCCCGTCCAGCACGTCCACAGTCAGCGTGGTGGTGGCAGTCCTCCGGTTGCTCGGATACGGGGCACGGTCCTGCACCACAAAAAAAAAGAATTCTAAATTAACCTCTGTCATGAGAAGGTCACTCTAGACTCCCAGAACTAAACAAACGAATAACCTAACCTTCTTCCTAAGCAGTCATCGCGATCTCCGTTTTCCCCAGTGGTTCTGATTATTGGCCCATGGCGTGCCGTGTGGTATTACCCGTATTACACCTGCGTCAAGAGCTGATGGGGTGGTGCGCCCATCAACCTGCGACAGGCTGAAGTGCCCAGGTTTGACTCTGCTGCTGAGGCTGCACTCATGTGTAAACGCAGCAGAGACTGTGGTTCTGCACACCACACACAGATAATAACATGGCTTAATACCGCGTAACTGCTTAGTCGATTAGATATTCATATTGCTTTTTTTTATTTGATTGTTTTACTATTTTAAAGTTGCTGTTAGGCTGAAGAAATGCTAAATACTGGAGCTCCTATTCTTTGTCTATCTTACATAAAAGCTGACCTTTTAATTAGCCTAAAATTATTTTATGCCATGTTCAGCACTGCAGGAAAACTAATTGTATAATTTTCCAACAGTGAGTGATATTCCAACCAATACGGCTAGATACATTTATAAAATACACTCCATTAGTACATTTCGATTTCCAATATTTACATTATGAGTGGAAGTGAGCTTCATTGCCCCGGTTATCCAGTCAAATCGTACAGGATATCCCATTCACAGACGAATGCATTTAACAAATTCATAATGCATACAGCCATTCGTGCGGCCCGAAAATGATCTGGCAAACTGGCACAGCCTTAACTCCCAAAGACACCGACTACAGTCTGCATTTTAACAATAACAACAGTGCCCATAATGCATTATTAAAAGCTAATGCACATCTGCATTGCAGGGGGACTGAATCTTGCCCCTTAGTCAGCGCTCTTCTTTCACATTTTTATTGATGTCGGGCAACATTGTTATTCATAGCATAGCAACGCCATGATAAAATATTTAAATGTGTTCAGGTTGTTGTCACTTCTCTTTTCATAACACAAATCTAATGTCAGACTCAACAAATCACAATCTGAAGCCTTTGGCAGGCAAACGATTCTCATAAGCATTACATTAAACAGGAAAAACTCTTTCATGCAAATTGATATTGAATTAATACAAATAATATTCTACTGGTAATGAATTAAAACAAAAAACGTAATCAAATTTAAAATGTATATATATATATATATATATATATATATAAATCAAAAATATTTTACTTGCAATTCAAAGAAATGAATGGTTCAATCAATCTGTGACCTTGTAACTATATAGAAATGCTATCTTTTATTATTGTTAACTAACCAGTGCTGGCTAAGGCTAATGAGCTCTGATCCCGTCTATGCAATGCACTGCAAGAAAACAAATGTCTTGATGCACAATGTGCAACGCCAATTTGTTTTTTTTGTTCCTACAATAATATTTTGTATATTGGATAGCTAGCTTTTTCAGTGATTGAATTGTCGGAAGGTCATTTTACGTAGAAAATACGTAGATTCATTATGAAATCATGAACACATACAATCTAAGTTTTGTTTTCACCGTAATGCAGTGATGAGTGATTGGACAACATAACCAGCAGCATTTGTACTACTAGAGAGACCCAGAAACATGAAACACAGTTTACTGTGAGTGGCCCGTGAATTCACTGTTCATTTCAACGTTGCATATAGCACACATGCAAACAAAATGGAATGGAAACTGTGGTTTTGCTATTGGCTGATGACTGAATGGTTGAGGTTTGTCCTTCAAAACTTACATTAGCTTGAATGATGACCAGGTATCGCGTTTTTTCCTCATAGTTGAGTCTCTCTCTCAAGACAACAGACCCAGAGAGCGTAAGTGGGATGTCAAAGGTTCTGTTTGAACTCTGCAGGAGACAAAGCCTGGGTGAAGGTTGGAATTTTTCACATTGCCAAATATAAGCCACCCCTCTGTGGGTTCTCCAGAGCTCATTTTTCAAGATTAGTTTACGTTATTAGTTTAGTAAAGCTGTCTCCTACAGGTAACATTAAGATTTAAGAATTAAAAGCGTGGTACTGTAGCCAAGACGGGGACCAAATCAAATCTTCAGCAGTCCGCTAATCGCATTTTACATAATTGTAATGCGATATGTGATAGCTTTTGCATCTATGATAGTAATTTATTGAATTAGTGAATTAGCATTGTAGTAACAGTGCAAGTTTGTGGTCAATAGCACACATTTAAAACAATCTAATTGATAAACTTAAGTGAGTTTTTGGGGTAAATAAGGCTTCCATACCGGATCATTTGGGTTGTACTGAATGACGTATTCGATTTGTCCATTCGGACCGTCGTCAATATCAGTGGCACCATTGTTTCCAGAAAAGCCGCTGAAGATCGTCGTCCCAACAGGTGTCATCTGTGGGAAGAAAGATTAAGACATAATTTAATAAATAAAGAAATAATGATGAACAATAAACCCATGAACTGCCTGCAGGAGGTGTTTTTTTTTTTTAAGTTCATGCAGAGTCAGAACACACTTACAAGGTCTGACACAAAGTCTCCTGTGCCTTGACCACTCTCCTCTTTCACACTTCTTAAAAAAAAAAAAAAAAAGAATCTGGCGGACAGTCCTACTTCAGCCTGAGTGTAAAAGGCTTCTGGGTGTGGAAATTGGAGCCAATAGCTCAGAACTAGAAGCGGAAGCGCACCATCACCAGGGAAATCGACTCGCTGCTCAACGGAGCCCACTGATGCGATTCATATCGTTAGCATACCAAATACACTACAATTGCTTCTGGGTTATTTCTGTGTTCCTCTGTTTAGCAGATGCTGAAATCTGGTATGACATCTTAACTAATATAAAAAATATCATAAAGCATGGTAGCTTAGTAAGTACCAGTAAGCAACACAATTTACCTAGCAAAGCAGATACTGACTGGGGCCAAATCAAAACTTTGACAAACCACTAATCGCACTTTAAATTACTGTATATATATTTTATTTTCCTGACTGGAAAAGTGATTTTTCCAAAAAAAGAAAACTTACTAAAATACAGTTCTGTAAAGTGCGATTAGTAGGTTGCCAAAGTTTGGTCCCACCCTTAGAACTCATTTTGTGACATCAACCTTTTTTTAATATGTCATACAGTTTCTAATTACAATCATTAAATTGTAATTCTGGAAGAAAAAAAAACAGTGCCATCAAAGAGACATTTTAGACCACTTCATACACACAAAAACTTCTATCCATGACTCATTAAATTATTATGATTTTTTAAAACAATTTAATGTAAAACTGATAAATCACTCTGGGCAACCCATAATTACAATGCAGATTTAGCTGTATGGGCACTTTCTAAGTTAATTATAGGGTTTAATTGGATTAATCACATCGGAGTTAAACGCATTGGCAGTTTCTGAATAAATTTTATGGAGAATACAGGCATAGACTTCAAAACATCTGAACAAAGAAACAACACAGATAACATTTCAAGCGTTGCACAAACACGAAACATAAAGAGCTAACTTTCAGACACAAGTAGTTTTAATTGTTCCATAATTTTTGATCATAAAGAGAAATGTTATTTCACTCCAGTTGGAACTTGTAGCTATGTTAGCAGCTTTTAGCAACAAACAAACAAACAAACACACACACACACACAAATGCATTGAACGTGTATATATTGAAAAATGACAGGAAACAATATCTTGTTGAATGGGGAATTTTTGCATCCCTGTCATCCCTTTGCAACTGTCAATGGTCCAGGAATCAGATCATATTAGTTCTCAACAAAGGCCCAAATCACTGCCAACACATAGGCACCGTGATCACCAATCAGAGGACTTACGGTAATTGTAGGGTATGTCTAACTGGTCAGCCACCAGCTATTCAGCCATTTCTATCTGCGGTCCACTCACGTCACCTACCTTACACTGCCAGAACGGGCATCGAGTAGGAACAGCCAATCAGAGGAAAGCCAAGAGAGTTCTGGCTCACAAGATTACATTCTTCACTGTGTTTACCCCCATTGTTCACGGCCCTACTATGTCAGAGTTGATTTGTGCTGTCCTCTGCGTGTTCATCACACGTGCCGTGGTTACATTCCCGAACTGCAACCGCGGCTAAGCTGACAGGCGAGCTTCAGGAGCGCAGTGTGTGTCTGTGTGTCGAAACGAAACCCCACTTTACGCCCGCTCGCCGAAAAAATAGCTTCAGGCCGAATGTCACAGTACTTAAAAGCATGTTTGTAACTGCCACTGTTACAGCTCTCTGTCATACATAACTAATAGCCTCCCAACCCGGAATAACAATAAAAAATGTCAATAAGCAACGTGGGATGAAAGCAACCAGCAGAGATGGCGTTACTGTGCCGTTTCAACAATACATAACAGCAGCAGCCACTCTCAAGCGCTCTAGTGCCGTTAAATCATTCCTCCTTCAACGCAAAGCGATCAGCGAATCCAACTGTCTGACTAATTGTGCCTTTCAGGGCTGCTGCCTTAAATCACTAGAATATATAGATTTAACAGAAACCAGGGGGGAAATGATACTATTGCACAAGACTTTTGGTGAAGTCACAATTGCCCTTCTTTAAACCTGAAGTTGAGAACAAAAACGTTGTGTCAAAGGCCACGGTTGTCTACAATTAGCCTAGTACAAAGAGCATAATGTTCATTTATATATGGTATAGTAGAAAAGGTACCGTTGTGCTGGGCTTATGCACAACACTGTGTTCCTGCCACGCAATCAACAGATGCCAGAAATTGCAACCCTGAAGCCAAAACGGACATGTCAAATTCTTATTATCGCAGCATGTGCTGAAACAGAGAGAGAGAGAGAGAGAGAGAGAGAGAGAGAGAGAGAGAGAGAGAGACAGAGACAGAACACTAAGAGAAGGACATGTTCTCTCATATCATAAATGGCAAGCCCGTTTCAGTTATCCCTTGAATATGACCATGCACAACATTTGTTTGGACACAGCAGTAGGTAAGTGCCTCTGGCTCAAACCAAGGTGTTGAGACATTGAAACCACTGCACATGAGTGCTCTAAACAACCTATACGAACGCAGAGGCACTTTTCACCACTGCAGTCTTCAAACGGGTACATTCCTGTACCCCTCAGCAGGATCTTATATTTCAGAGATTTTATTTGAAACTGCATTCTCAGCACAGGCTGATCAACGCAACAACTGCTGTTTTATTTGCAAATCA
>JAOVYW010023136.1:19650-32253 GCA_025775045.1 Hiodon tergisus | reverse complement strand
CAAAATCTTGTAGATAGCCTTCCCAGAAGAGTGGAAGCTGTTATAGCTGCAAAGGGGGGACCAACACGATATTAATGTCTATGGATTTTGAATATTATGTCATAAAAGCTCCTGTAGGTTTAATGTGTAGGTGTCCCAGTACTTTTGTGCATATAGTGTATGTGTCCACGATCCAAGCACCCAATCGGCAATGTGTATACACAACACTGACACCCACCTGCTTGAGCTGGGTCTCGGAGTTGACGTAGACCTCGCACACCGGGCAGTGGAAAGCCTTGCTGGTCACACCCACGCTTCCCTTGCTACCCAGGCGTTTGGCCTTGCACACCACCCGGGATGCCACCACTTTGCTCCTGCGTCGGGGCTGCACGCTCTGGCCCTCCAGCATCAACTTGTGTTTGGACCCTGGAAAGTAAAATGCAATCGTTTACATACTCCAATAAATAATTACTTAAGCTACTAAGGAGCCAAACCCTGAGAAATACTAGTATGCAAGTACTGCATTTATATTTTACATAAGTAAAACTATTAGTTCCAATAAATGTTAAGGACGTTACCATATTGTAAAGTTTCTGTATAATAAACAAGCAATTTTTACTCTAAAATGTATACCACGACATGACCCACAATGCAGCAGAATAGCGTGTACCGCTGTTGTGGGCCTCCAGCTGAGACGTCGAGTTGACGGTGACTTTGCACACTGGACAGTGGAGGTGCTGTTTGCGCTTCCTCAGGTTGTCGCCCTCTGTCTGGGGCTCTTCCTCACTCCTGGGGGGCTCCTGGCATCCGGAAGGCTTGAGGGTGGGGACAGGGAGCTCGTGGGGAATAGTGTCCGATGCGCACTCTGACAGCTGCCCGACAGGGGAAACCTGGGGGGACACCAAGGCCGCCAGCTCCAAGGACGAAGTCTCCGACAAAGGTGTGAGCAGGACTGAACTCCCAGGGGCCTCCTCCAACTTCATGGGTTCTGTCTTGGACCCCTGGCCTAGGAAGAGGGGACTTAGTCACTTCATAAGCATGTCGCCTTGCCTTTTATATTCTTTTATATGTGGGAAGAATCAACGAAAATAAGAGCAATGGTATGTTTTTTGATATAATAGCCCAACAGATGCCTAATGTTATGTTAAATTTAATACATCATCACAAGCCATCAGACAGAATCAAGAAAATAATTTTATGGAAACCTGGAACCCAAACGGTAACAAAATGGTTGAGTTAAGCCTTTCTTTTCTTTAATCTTAATGACAGAAAAAATAGGATTGAAAGACAAAAAAATGTGAGAGGTAGGATGATTGGTGTGTATATCCTTCAAGATCAAAACTTAAGAGATTGTGTATTCATCAATGAAAAAATCAGTGGTAAAAAATGAAAAAGGTATTGCTCTTTTGGTTATCTAAAACATTCAGTATTTAGGAAAAATATTTACCTCGTCAAAACAGGTCTCTAAATAACCAATGTCGCCATACATGCTGAGCAAAGGCTTAGATTACAATGGTTATGATTTCAATGGTGGGCTGCATTGTCTCTGAATTGTGAGTCACTCTGCATTGTTCTCCAGAAAACATGGAGGAGTCTCAAGTTCTTCCTTATTTATTTTTATACTTTCATGTGACCGGCACTTTTTTTGTTTTGTTACAAATTTACACTCCCTGTCTTAGTTTCATTTAAACACCAACTGGCGACACACTGTGGGGCCACAGAAAGACGCAACTCCCAACTCCATCCTTAGTTGCTACCATGGCAGAAAAGGGACAGAAGAGAACATTGTCTGTGAGGCAACCAAAAATCCAAGGCTAAGATTGAGATCTTCAGAAAAGTCATCAGTAAAAACATCTACAAAACTAGTATTTAACAGATTGCATGAACATGGTTTTCTGAAGGCTTAACACCAAAGGGGGGAACTTTCCCCTCAGGTACCGGCCCTGAACCAGCTTCCTTTTATGCTGTGGCTGACTGAACCATTCAACCGGCAGGAACAGAATGTCAGGCTGGTCTGTCTTAAAGGGGCAATACACTGCTTCCCTGCCTCCTGCGCAGATGCTTCAAAATCTACAAAGAAATTGTTAAGCAAACACAAAACCAACGATGACTGGCCAGACCTAAATCCAACAGAACACTTTAAATTTGAACTCAAGAAAGCAGTTAAGTTCAAATTGACACTGCAGGGAGGATCTTCTCTGTGTGATAAAAGCCAATTGGTGGATGTACAGAGTACTGGGGGCAGGGGTGTAAATGTTGCTGGTATCTCTTAAAAAAATATCACAACAATCTATGAAAGTATATATGAAGTATATCATTCTTTTCTGAAATGCCTGTGTTACAACAGTCTATTTTCAGGTGATCTGAAAAAGAATAAAACATTCCAAAACATTTGCCTTTCTGTTGAACCATGTTTTTAGTTACATTCTACAAGGGTATGAAACACGTGGACGCCACTGTATGACACGTATAGCATAGATCAGCTAAAAGTTGTCAATGTATATTTTACTCTTATAAATAAAATTGTATTTAAAGTACATACTTAATCAAACACAGTCAAATGTTCTAGATTCCAAAGAAGTGGAAGTGTTCCCACTTACTGTCATTTACTTTTTCATGTTGAAAGCATGTTGAGCAGGCTAATAAAATCACCAATGAATATGTGATCTCTAATGGCAGAAAAATTAACACATACTGTAATAACCCATGGTGACCAGAATATTCAGAACCGTGGATTTGTTATTATATTGCTCATTTGTAACTGTCTCCTGGTCTTTTATTAATCACTATTTTTCGTGGTGCATTAATCCAGCGTTTTATCACATAACAAACCTTGCTAAGCACTGTGACTCAACAGCTCTGATGCATTTTAAGACCAGTCGATCGACAAAATTGAGTTTATTAAGGATCGTTTCTTGTTGCAAAATTGCTGCAGAGCAGTAAAATTTATGGCAACATAAAACCAGCCACGGCTTATCTTTCTTCATTCACTCTCGCTTTTCCAGTTTTATTTTCACTCATCTCTCCACCCTCAGTGCCTAAAATCCCTTTCATGCTTAACTGGGAGAATATGGAAATAAAGGGAAATGAGATTTGATGACATGAGTCATCCTTGTATCCCTGTCTGTCCACAAAGCCTGCTTCTATCACGTGCTTGAATCTGTTCCTTAAATAAGGAAATCAACCAAATTCATCACATTTAATTTTAATATAGTTGTTTTATATTGACACGCCAGTAAACACAATATTTTTTTTATTTTATAATTCATTTGTGCTAGTTAACAAGGGATAATTTCTCTAGTTGATAAAAACAAATTTGGTTTTCTTTGCTCAAAGGAGCAATTCAAACTTTACATCCACTCACTTGGGGCCCATTATATTGATGCATTATTTACTTGATTATGACACATCCTCATTAAGAGGGCCTGAGGGCAGTTTTCTCAATCCTGGTCCTAAGGGCCCCCTGTAGACATTGCTTTTTGTCCCCAACCTATTCAATTAATTAGGTTTGACCAAGTTTTTGACTGAAAACTGTCCTCAGGATTATCTGGTTTGGGATTTTTGGTTTGGGAAGTTATTGGTTTCTAAGAAGAGATATATAAAAACCTCTCATGGCCTTCTTTAATGTTTTTGTTCATTTCTAATCAAAATACATACTCATTTGGGAATACTTAGCCATTTTCTTAACTATATTTTCCAAGCCTGGTGAGAATTATCTTGTTTTACTAATATTACCAAATTAAAGACAACAAAATAAGCTTTTAAAATGGCATTACTTTATGTTTAACGGGCAAATAACAATTTTGTGCCAAACGTTTACAGCAGGTAACTGATCAAATCAGGACCCCATCTAATTAATATCCTAATCTATCCTAATCTATCCTAAATAAAAAGGGTATTTTTTTTTATTAGTAAAAAAGCCTACACATGGGGCTCGTGAATTCGGACTGGTCGTAGGAAGCTTACTGTATTTATTTTTAACAGCTGAATATTAAGTGGAATCCTTAAGACAAAATACCGCGATAAACGGTGTAAAAGAAAGTCCCCAGTTCAAACCCATAAACTAGTCCAGTCGTTTAACTACTACTCTAGAATCCCACTGCACATAACATATTCTTTCTCCTTAGCCTTTTGCAGTATCAGCCACTTAACAACTTCAGTTCATTTCTGGAAGACCTCTGTTAATGCTGTGATGGTTCCACGTGAGTGTGCTGTCCATAGCACACAACCAATGATATTTTAGGCACTGGTCTTGAATGTTTACTATTTGTCATCATTTTTCAATCGTGCCATAATTTCTTTCTCATAGCAAGTGTGGTTTGAACACCTCATGGGCACACCTTACTGTCAGCCTTGTTGGAAAGAAGGATTGTGAAAAAGCAGATTAGCAGCAGATCGATGTGATACACTGGTTTGTAAATGAAACGAGTTGCTAGCTGCTTTTTCCCCTGTCCATCAATCCATTGCCATGACAAACATCCAAGTTAACACCACAGGGAGAGGCCTGAAAGGATGTCTGGGATCCTGGTAATTTCAGATACCTCAGAGTGCATGATACAATCTCCCATTGTTTTAAAAAAAATACGTAATGTCATGCACTGAGCAGAGATGAAGAGCGCAAAGATGGACAGAAAGAGAAATAAGTATGATAAGGGAAGGGAAAGGACGAGAGATATTTAAAACAAAAGTAGTTTTGTTATGAAAGTAGTAAAAAAAAAACAGTCAAGACTAAAAAACCTGTACATTTTTGGGTGTTCAGTAAATCAGATCCACGGGTTACCCACTTGTTCCCTCCACCAGGACGGGATCCATCAGCGCAGGCATGGGCTTCTCCCTCTCTCGCCCCAACGCCACCCCAAGATTACGTTGCTTGCTCTTCTGGGCCTCCATGGCTTTCAGCTTGCGGGCGTGTTTGTGCCCCTTGTAGTGTGCCTCCGCCTGGTTCTGCAACAGGAAAATACAAATCGCAAGCAAGCACACAGACATGGTTCAAATGCCAGTTTTGTGCTCCTTGCCTAGGATTCTTAACATTCAACTGTACAATCTATGAAGTACATCAAAGGACTCTTATTAAATATGATCTCTAAAATGTATTTACAGCCTAATCTGTATTTATATAAAAAATAATTGTATTTTAATTTATACTTTAATATGTGAAAGAACTAACACCTTTATATATTTGAAAAACAAATAGATAACTAAAGTTAGTCATGTAATCTCAGAGTCTCTTATGTGATCAGTTATTACAGGACCCTCATGTGATCAGTTATCTTTCTAACCTGCTTTACAGATCCCTTCTTTGTTAGGAAAAGGCTTCTGAGACATTCACAGAAATACTCCACTGCGGTCTGTGAGAGATTGTGTGGATGACGTTTCTCCAGCCTCCCTGGTGTGGGTGAAAGGGTTCTCCCGGGAGAATCATGCGGACCCCGGCAGGGATATTCCACAGGAGAGACCCAAGCAGGCCGGGTGTGCACAATCCAACACACGCGCGCGCACGCGGATGAACTGAGAGCCAAAACAAGGCTGCCGGTTCTCTCAGTGACGCTTTTCGCATTTCAGAGGGCAACAATGACATTCAGTCCATCCTCACAGGGCTACCACAAAGCCAAAGGAGTAGCAGGATATGATTCTTTTTTGGGAACTTCTAATTGATGGGGAACCAAAAAAGAAACACAATTGTGTTAGAGCAATAGATGCAGGAATCCTATGTACTGTATGACTGTGTCATTGTGGGAAATACAGAAGCAAAATGGGAAAAACAAATGAATAAAGTGATACTAGGATGCAAGCTTGGCTGCACAGAAGCTATGCTGAATCAATGGAGTAAAATGCCTCATTTGGATTTACTCTATAAAATTAATTCCCCATTTCCCCCCTCCACCCCCACATGCACGCACGCACACACACACAAACGTTTCTGTAATGACAGTTACCTGTTCACATCTGATAATGATTAATGCTAATTAATGTAGTCTTTGTAACTAGAGTATGGCTTTTCTACTGTTAAAAGCTAGGTGTGGAAATCCAAAATGGCTTCTCTTATAAGCCTCAGGATACAATTCCCCTCAAACGTTCACAGACATAAGGACACAAAAATCTATATAGAAACACAAATGTGTTGATGCTCCTCATCAAAACAGCCTCAAGGCATGCAATTTTCATAGTCCACCTAAACAAAGCATAGGATTTTAAAACCAGCAGGAGTAAAGCTGAAAAAGCACATTTATTAATATGAGAACAACCAAATAAATAAAAGTGTCAGCTCGGAATATGATTTTAGAGAGCTATATATGTGAGTCTCAATGTAAAATTACCAGGAATTATTCAATGTGCTAGTTTTCAACAACTGTGAAAATAGGCTTAGCTCTGCATAGTTAAGGGCCATATCAGCTATCCAAGGCTGCAGAAGTTTTGTAAAAATTCTCGGCCAGGAATAATATATCTTGCTATAAACATGAGAATCGAAAACACACGTGCTCAGGTTTACACATATAAGCTTTTAGAGCCATCTACTTGTGTGACATGCTTTCCCTGTGGCTCTTTCCGTGTGACAAATGAGGAAAGAAAGGATGTTTCTCATGGCATCTATTTATTAATTTTGTGTTACTCCATCACCAAGCTGTGAAGTAAAACAGAATGGACACGACTAAATGTGTAGTAGCACCACTCAGAGAACACAGTGTATATTGCCACAGGTAAAGGTGCCGGCCAAACGGACAGGTGACATGTTGCAAGACAAGGCCTAAGCTGGGACACGGACATGTACCTTCACTGAAACTAGCGGACAGTGCAGATAGGGTCTGAGCCATCATGCCTACCTGCCACTTCAGGTCATACAGTAAGGTATGAACGGGCATACATTGTGTCCCCTCCCAAATTCCGGAGTATAAAAGCATGCTGTTTGCAACATGTTGGTGCTCCCCCAGCAGAGGTGACTCTAGGGTGCCCCAGAGGAGGCACGCATAGGAAGAGGAAGCCCCGCAGTGCAAATCTGAAGCTGTGGCAGTGACCTTGGGCAAGAGGGTGGGGCCAGCTTCAGTGCAGAATGCCAGAGCACAAAAACCATTCAGTGGACCAATCGTCCTCTGCCAGCCATGCAGACCTCCCCCCCGCCCCTATCACCCAATCATGAGTCTAACCTCAGCCCTGAGGCGGAAAGGCCCCCACCCACACGTCCACTCCCCAGTCAGGGATGCCAGCTCTGCTGAAAGCACACAGAGAGGGGAGAGAACACATTAATGAGTCTAGTGAGAAGAACAAGCCCAGATGCTGAGCAAACAGAGCTCTGCTGCCGTCAATGGGACACAGAGTATACTGTGGACTGGACTAGTGAAAAGCAGTGAAAAGCAAAACAGATAAGGTAAAGAAGTTGAGACTGCAACTTATTCATGGCTACTCGTATGCAGAGGAAAATCGGGCTGCTGTAATAATTGGTTCGGAGCTCATTGTTATCTGGCAAATTGCCTCCCTGTCTTCTGAGAGGCATTCCATCGAGGCGCTATTAGTCTCTGGTGCTGCTGAGGTACAACATGTCCATTTAGTGCTGAACAATGATGAAATCCCATGTTAGCTCAAAAGTTTCCCCCGGAGCATCACGGCACTGCAGCTGGCACTGCAAGAAGCAGGCAAACCTGATCCTCAACATGAGTGCACACTGCTTAATGAACAACACTATCTCTTGGCATCCAATCAGGTCTCAGTACACCCGTCACAGGTGAACAAACAATAGACAAAAAAATTATGCCAAAAACAACAGAAAGTGGAGTTGCTGCTGGAAAAACCAAAGAGCTATTGAGACGTAAACAACGATAGAAAAAAGTTGACATTACTGTTAGTTTGAGCAGCAATCATAAAACTCTGAGAGATTAAAGAATGCCAGCCAGGGTAAAAAGCACAGTGAAAGCAATAAACATCAATCAGTCCTCCACTCTGAGCAACTGGCCTAAGGGCTGTGAGGAAGCCATTGTACTGATGGAGTGAGTTGAATAGCCGGGGGATCCTATTGTACACATCTGATGAATTCAGCCTGATTGACCCACCCGAGGGGGCATCTAAATAGCATCTAATCATATAGAGAGGTGAGGAGGCACCTGACTGATACAATCCAAATGGGAGCCTGGAGATCAGGGGCTCCTCTGGGCTTGTTTCTTTTTTTAGGTTCCGACCTGTTTTAAGGGGCTACAGTTCTACCACAATACCACAAACAACTGCTACATAGCCAAGGAACAAGGCTTTATGAATTGTTTCATGGCACAGTAATGTTTACACCCAATGGATGATTTGCTTATGCAGCCGATGGCCACCCTTGCAGGAAGCCGGCAGGGGCAGAATATTTTCAATACTGTTGTCCTGAAATATTCATAACATCAAACTGGTGGCAACTGGAAAAAGTGAGAGATACTGCATTGGTGCTCACGTCTGATGAAAACCACATCCAAGTCACCGTTCAAAGACACACCTTATTAAAATTCTGTACAATTTCCCCCTGCCATTTAAATGCAAATAAGAGATAAAATAACTCACCGTACAAATCAAACCCAAATGAAATTAATTTGTGAATAAAAAGTGAAAAAAGGCAACAGCAACCTGGTTTTCTTATGAAAGAGACACAGGAGCATAGGGGGTGAAAGTGAATCATGTTGATCGTTAATTAGTTACATTTGGAAATAATCTTCTTAGATTGAGGCAGTTCAGTGAGAAATGTGCAACCACATGCAGCTAAAAAGTTTTCCATAATTATAAAGAAAAAGGAAAGAGCTTTAATAATGCAGATCATGTGCAATATCTAATCTTTAAAGAGCGGAAGGTTAGACAGATGATAGGGTCAGGATTACTAGCCTACTAATGAATACAATATCTGACAAATACTGCAACAAAAAATAAATGCAGCAGCAACAACAACAAAAAAGAAACAAAATATGTAACTTCCATAAAATAAAATGTGAGAAGCAGCGAGAAAGATTCACTGTTCACTGTAAGTACATTTTACTGCTTTGGTGCAAAAATGGCCATGAGATTAGTAATCAATGCACAGATCCACTTTTAATATTTCTTTCAAAGGAGCACCAGATCAATTGATCATGTTTAAAGAGGCGTAGATATTAAAGGCTTGGATTGTGAGTACTGTTAAAGGATTCCCCGATAAATCAATTGCGACTACCTGCACTAAGGTTGGCATTCTTGTGAGAAGCTTGTGCTTCAAATGTTAATATGTTATTCTGCATTCACCAAAGCTATATTTTTATTTCTCAGAAGGTAAAAAAAAAATACTATTAATTTATTCAATTTTTTACCGTTGAATAATAACGTAGTGCTTAAGAGAACAAAAATGTGTGTCAGAAGGTAACAATACATGGAAATCTTTAAAAAATGTCAAGAAAAATCAGGTAAAGTTGAAAATAGGCTGCTTTTATCAAGCATCAAACGTTGGCTGGCAGTTCTGTGCCCCAACCCCCCCCATCAACTCCACCTTCCCTCTCTAAATATAGTGTGAGCAGGAGGCCGAGAAATGGGATTTATCCTCCCGCACCGTGAAGGCTTCCAAATCTGCAGATGTGTTCAGCTTTCCCTCTCCAATCACTTTCTTTTGTGTTTCTGGTGTTCTTTGAAGATGGAGCTAAGAATGTGTGTATGTGTGTTTTGCTAAGCAGTGCCTGCATCCAATCCTGTTGGGTGGGGAAGGAAGGGCGATAATGCTAGAAATCAAAACGGAAAGGCAGAAAATAAACTCTTTCCGGGGCTGACAATTATTTCTGCTTCTTGCAGATAAGTGGATACTGTCCCTCATTTAAATCCCTCACAGCAACGACACTGCAAACGGCAAACTCTGATCTAAACATACACAGATGCAAATACACATACAGAACTTAATAACATAACTACATACAGTGCAAGGACTTATATGCACAAACACCCATGTATATATATATATATATATACACAAACAATAGAGCAATGCTAAAATATACACAACACAACATCTCTTTGAATGCAGGAGAATAGCAATATAACAAGCAGAAATTGCCAAGCACAGATGAGTTTGGAAGGCATTCCTTTCACCTCCTTCGGCTAAGTTTACATTCACTAGCCAGTGGTTTGATGCATTTACATGACTTAGTCTTGACATTTACTCAGTCAAAGAATGACAAACGTTGAGTTATTACCATAACTATATTAACTATCACTAATTGGTTATTTTTCCTGTAAGATCCCAGAATTCTGAGCAGTTATGCCAAATCACGTGGGAGCACTTGCTTTCATGTGATCACAATCTTATCAAATCCAGCAGCCATGACAGTTTTGCTTAATTTAGTTCTGAGCCACTGCAGCACCATAGCTACAGTTAAAACTAATGGTTAATATCTGTATTTCGGGAGAACAATGGTTATTGTAATAACCCAACGTTATATAATTTTTATACAAATATAAAAATATGAACCATCATTAATAGGTAAGTATACCCAATCTATTGTGAGGACAGCATATAGCTGTACAAGAGCTGAATGATGTCAGTAAAATTACGAGCAAGACAGTTTCACCTTTACTGGGCGGCAAAGGCATTGGTCCAGATCCCCTACCCACTGTTTTTCCACAAGATGAACAGCTGTTTGGTCTGGTGTAAGCTCTCTGTTCTTGCCATGTAAAATGACAATGCTCTCACTGGGCACAGTACTTGGAGGACACACTTTGTCTGATTGGAAGGATGGTGGACAGAAGACCTCCTTTGATCTGCTATGTGTAAAAAGCAAACAAGATCTGGACACAGACAATGCCTGCAACTCAATAACCCACTTGGCGGAGGTGACTGCCAACAAAAAGTCTGTTTTAAAGGATAAAAGATTCTGTTCTGCAGATTACATAGGTTCTTGAAGCTCTTGAAGCAAGACAGTTAGCCTCCACTGGGGAACGACTTTCTTCCTCGGTGGCTTTAGCCACTGAACCCCTTTTAGAAACTTACTGAAAACAGGCTCTTGGAGAGAATAAACTTTCATGTGGCAAGATGCGGAGATAACTGCAAAATACACTTTTAGTATGTAAAGTGTCTTGTGTTCATCCAGCAAGTCCTGCAAGGACTGCAATATCACTGTCATGGTGGTAGTATCCTCATTTCGCATGTGTTGGAAGACACCCCACTTGTAGGCATACCGGAAAGTGGAGGCTACCCCAGCATTTTGAAGTGTGTCAGTCCCCATTTCAGGATGTCCTAGATGACCTAGTTAGAACCATTCAAGGTTTAAACCCTATAGGCTGGATGGGTTGTGGTGCGATGGGGTGCCCTGTGCTTGACTGAGAAGGTCTCGGCGATGTCTGCACAGGAGATGCAAACCATGCTTTCCTGCGCCACCACTATCACTGTAGGCATAGCAGAAACAGTGCTACCGGCGGGAAATATAGTCTGTGGCCATGTGCCAACGCATCCACGCCCAGACAACTAGTGTCTCTTTTTTGTAAAGAACCAGATGGGGGAGTGCATTGTCTTCTGGACAAGCTGCAGCGGTCTTTTTCACTGTTGGCAGATGCACTGCCCAAAGCGAGGAGAGATGCATGTGAGACCAGAGCAGAATCTTAGTCACAAACCATCGACCTCATGCCACCACGGCCATAGTCATATTGTCTCTCCAGGAAAGCATGTGCATCCCCCTGATCTCCTCCAAAAAGGACTGAAGACTCAAAAACACCCCCTAGGGCTGGGGCTGACCCTGGGAGCACCATTGTGCTCAGTTTTCGGGTTTGCTCAGTTATACCCGCCACCTGCTATCTTGGCAAAGGCCTTTGTCAACTCCCTGCCATCAAGTGAACACATTAACAGGTTTTCCACTGCTGGGCCAAATTTATGACATGGCGTATGACAATGTAATGAACCCGGCGTCTAAGAGTGCTGACGAGTTAGCGTTGCATAGTCTCGTCTGTTGTCGAGCTGCGGCTAAGGCTGTAAAATTTCTCCCAGTCACCTGGCTAATGAGCTTTGCCAGCTTAAGGAGCATCCTTATAATCAGCTGGAGCTCTGCCAGGACCAAGACTGACTCCAGTTTGGATAAAAGTGTTAAGCTTTCCGTGCCTGAATAGCTAATCCTACTGGTGTAAAGTGGGCGAGGCCCATCTTGTCCACTTTGTGCGTGTGGAACACCGCATCTCTGGGGCCATGGCAGGGTGCTACCAAAATGACTATTTCCTTCCATACGTCCAGGTGCAAGGGGGAAGCAGCCATGGTCACCACAGGCTAGTTGTCAAAGACTAACAAGTTCTGCCTTTTCGGCAGTCGGCCAGTCCGGAGTGGTGAAAGCTGCAAATGGAAGACAAGGTGTTGCTCCGCAACAGGGGGAAAACATTTGGCTCCCGTTATTAATCAATCCACTCCGTGGGTACACGCTCGGGACCCACTTCTAGGGTGCTCATTAGATGGGCGACAAAAGTGGTCAGTCCATCCATGCGAGCAAGAGGGTCTTCAAGAGCACACAAGGCATGTTCTTGGCCAAGGCAGTGAACACACGAGAAACTGCCACGATGCTACGCAACGATGGAATAAGTGATACGCTGACTAAACTCGATTAGCACTGAATTAATTGACTTTTGTACCTGTTATTTTGACCTAGATGCACTGAATGCATCAACAATCTATTG
>JAOVYW010023136.1:6552-18058 GCA_025775045.1 Hiodon tergisus | reverse complement strand
CAGGTTAAGTACCTTGTCCAAGGGTAAAACAGGGGTTGGACTTTAACCAGAACATGTTTGGTTACAAGCTGATCCCCTTAACCACTACGCCACCGTATTTCCATTGAGAATGGAATGAGAAATAACCAGTGTTTCCTTAACTAGCACTTGGGTAAATAATAATGATTATAAAAATGCTCAGGTCATTGTATAATGTATAATATTAACCTAACTTGTGTGTTCATCTACATTATGTCAAATAGAACAATCCCGACGGACCTCTCCCTAAAGGGCAGCCCCCCACCAATAGCTATTCATGTTCAGTGTAGGGAATGAAGAGAAACGCGAAGAAGGTTTTTCTTGCGGTAAACCCCATATCCCCATGAAAACAGATCCGTCTCCCATTTGGCTGCGCTAGGATGGAGAGAGCACAAAATGGCAAACACTTTTTGTTGGTTGTGCGCTGGCCCATATTGTCATTCCATCACATGCCAGGAGTACCTCAGCCCTAAGCACCTCTTACAGAAGCCAGAACGTCTAATTGCTTACACCTGGTAATAAAGAGGTTGAGTCAACTTGTGACCTTCACATTCAGAGCGTATTTATATCATCCATAGTTCATCCATATATCATCCTGTAGTGACCCCCATTTTCTGGAAACTAATCCACTGCGTGATCAAGGCCACTCTAATAGCAATATTGAACAGCAGTATGTAAACAGTATCATTTTCAATCCCCTGAGACTCCACCCACAGCCTGTCGATCCCCCGGGTGTAACAGGGCCCGTGTTTGTTTTCGGTTTGGGGACAAAGGTGTTGGTCAACCCAACAAAGACAGGGGGAAGGGGGACCCCCCCGGAAATCAGCTTTCTAAAAAAAATACCCTTCAGGCATCTTTCACAAACGTCCTGGTTTTAGGAGTTCCAATAATGTGCCCTTTGTTCATTTGTAGCCATTCAAAGAAGGGTAGTTTAAAAGGTGGTGGGCTTCTTAGTGGGTGCAGTCAGAGGCAGTTATAGAATGTCGACAGAAGGTGGTGGTAGTGGTGGGCAGAGGGAGGGTGGGGCATGGATAGGGGAAGCTATTTAGTTTCAGAAATAGGTGCATTCATCTTACAGCACACCGAGGACAAGGCAAGCACTATCGTACCTGAGCAACACGAGCTGGTGGCGGCGCAGTGGAATGGGGGAGGAATGATTAATGCTACAGCTGTGTCTCTCCCACTCTGACCACCGCTCTTCGCGGGAGAATTAGCCTGGGCCGCATGCTAATCAACAGCAGCAGGTACAGACAGGGGATAGGCATGGGTTGGAGAAGAGCCGTCAATCTGGTGAAGCACAGCCTTTCCATTACAGGCAGTGGATCGGCAGGGTCCATTTGCTAGGATTTCACTGCACCTTGACCCTGCAGCTCTGCGGTTTGCACACACACACACACACACACACACACACACACACACACAAACGTGCACACACACACACACACACACACACACACACACACAAATACACATGCAGGCACGGATGCTCGCAAGAACACACGGTCTCACAGTCACAGAAACACATTAATACACACTGTGTGGACCTACACACACACACTCATGCACACATGTGTATATGCAAATGCACACAACCCTGCGGCAGTAGTCCTGGAGCCAATACTCAGCGGCGTCTAGTCCCATTCCAACTTGCTGAGAGGGATTACTTATCTGATTAATAAATTCCCCTTTAAATTCTCATTTAGAGAACATGATGAGGCAGGGAAGGCTGCTGTGAATGCCGCTTCATTACAGAGGTGGTGGTAGATATACATAACATTGATGAGACAGAGGAGGCAGGGAAGGGCCTTTGGAACCAGGTTCTTTAAACGCCCCTTTGGATTACAATGGAGCAGCTGACAGACCAGGGGCTGGTTCTAGTCTAGTTTACCCTAGTCTAACCTAGTCTAGTTTACTAGGTATTTCAAAGCGCCCACATTGGAAAAAAAGCTGAGTAATAATCTGTCAATCATAATAAATACTTGGTATTTATATAATAAATAATTCTAAAAATTATAATAAAGTATTCCGGGTAGAGGAATTGAAAAAAAACATTTTGACCAAGCAAAACTATTAAACAAATACATTCTAAGAAACGTTAGAGAACATTTAGAGAAACGTTCTATTGCAAGAAGTAATTTGACTTATTGATGGGTTTGTGAATATACATGTGCAGGTGTCTTCTGCTCGTATGCCATTGAAAATATACCAGAAAAAGCACATATACCAGAAAAAGCAATGTATTTAACAAAATTACTAAGTGCACTGTGACTAACATGAGTTACTGAACCATACGCTGGATATCAACAAGGTCAGATGGCTGGAAGAGCAGCGTTGAATATAAACATTAAGCAACGTGTGCAGAATAACATCAAATAGTGATGATGTCAGGTACATTCTATGACCAGAGGCATAATTGTGACCAACAATTCTGCTGTGCCTGTTTGATCTGTTCTAGGCTCATGGAACATGCCTTAACAGTGCCAGAGCAGGACTCACCGTGTTGAAGTTGGGAAAGAGGCTTAGGGGGGAGGAGCCATTTAGACGGAAGGGCAGGAAGTGCTTGAGGTCTAGCTGGGACTGCAGAGGGCGTCCTGGGACAGGCAGGGAGGCCAGAAGTGGGCTGCTCTGGGTGGGTGCACCTGTGCAAGACAGCGGGCGAAAGAGTATATCAAGACCTCAAAACCACAAAAGAAAAGGGGAATACTATACGTATACATATATATATATATATATATATATCAACTTGACTTAAGATGGAGAGATTTCTCTCCTGCGGAATGATTTGTATTGTCCGAGCACCCAGTCGATTAATGGGGTTATCTCCAGGCCATGCGGCCTTGCCAGGAGTTACCAACACAACAGTGCTTTGCATGAGTACTCACCCCACATTATGTAGTGTTTCAACTAAGATTTAAATGGGTAAAAATCCCAATAAAATTCAATAGAATACCAAGTTGTAATACTACAAAATGTGGATGTGTTAACATAAACAGTGCAAACTGTCTCAGAGTGATCCGAGAAACCCCCAATAGCAACGAGCACCATTTTATGGCTTTAGTTTTATTCCTGCAGGTTTCCAGGTTTGTGCGTGTGTGTTAATGTGTGTGTGTGTATGTGCGTGTGTGTCTGTGAGTGTGTGTATGTGTGTCTGTGAGTATGTGTCTGTGTGTGTGTATGTGTATATCTGTGTGTGTGTGTGTGTGTGTGTGAGTGTGTGTGTATGTGTGTCTGTGAGTATGTGTCTGTGTGTGTATATGTGTATGTGTATCTGTGTATGTCTGTGTGTGTGTGTGTCTGTGAGTGTGTGTGTGTGTCTGTGTGCGTGTGTGGCGGGGGGGTCATTGTGCCCATTTACCCGCAGAGCTCGATATGATGTCCCATGTGTCATGGCGATGGCATGGCACTAGAACCTCTATTCCTTATCTCGGGATTCCATTTCCCCCCGGGGAACCTGGTATCGACCAAGCCCTGCTCCCCTTCGGGATAAGCCAGACAGTGTTTAGCAGGAGGCAGGGTTTACAGCAGGAACGCTTCATCGATACGGAGAGGTCACACAGTTGCAGGAATCATCTAATGTCGACAAATCAACATGCGCTCCGCCCCAGAGTCAAAACCTTCAGGACAGCGTTCCTTGTTGATGTGTCTGATACTGACCGCTCCTGTGACACTGAGTGCAATGATTTTGCCTGAGCAATATGAATCTGACCAATGCTCCATGCAGATATACCAGTAATAATTTTTTTACACAACAAAAGCCTTCTCAAACATTACAGAAAACATGTAACATTTTAGACAAATTACAGTTGCCACAAACATCACGGTTAGACCATGAATTAGCAACCTTGTGAGGAACATTTTTCAAAGCTGTCAATAGTCCAATTCCTTCGCTGATAAGATCAAATTAAAATGGCACAAAGCTTCTAAATCATTGCTGTGTCATAAAAGTGTGAATGAGTACCGCAAGGCATTATTTATGGTTGGCTAATGACTCATATTGTTGCAACAGCGCTGGGATAGATTTAAAAAGTATTCTGTTCTCAGTATGATTTCAAATTAAATAGGCGTTTTCATCTGCAGACCCATTTACTGGGCATGTGAGAAATTATATAAGTATCATTTATTTGGTAGAGCAAGGCTAATACGGCAAAATATGTGTATATTACTAGATGGAATATAATATAGCAATAATATAGAACCACAGTTCGAATAAGCATCAGTTCTGTTTCATTCATTATGTTGTCAAAACATACTTAAATAGTCATAAAACTGCAAGATACAATCATAGTATAATGGGATCAATATTACATTGAGCTGTCATTTCTATGTGATCGTTCGGCTGATGAACTTGAGCAAAGCAATGTAAAGCCTGTAGAATTGGGTTTGCCATCGGTGCTGGAACACTCAACTCTGATGGTTGCAGGCACTCGATTAACCACCAAAGGGCCAATGTGGGGGAAAAAACAAAACACCAAAAAAAGCAGAGAATGGGATGCGGACTGTTGACTAAGATAATTAACACTGGAGGGCTTGGGGAGGGGCATTAGTGCTGTAATTCAGCCAGATCTGAGCATGCTTAGCATTTCACATAGTTTATATGCAGCGTTTCTGCTTCAGTGCCATAAAACATTTGAAGGAAAAAGACACGAAGTGGGGCGCTGAATATAATGCTTTATTATTCCTTCCTGAACACTTCCTTTTCACTGCCACATGTCCCCTGGCTTCTCTGTGTCAGCCCTCCCAGCTCAGACTTGCTGCTTTCTGTCTGTCCAAATAAGTTGGCCATGAACAAACACACACAGTTTGGAAGAAATAAGACAACCATTGCTGGAAGGGGTGGCAAAAAAATGGGGGCGGGGGGTTGCCATGGCCCTGCAGCCATGGATAACCTCCTTCCATCACATTGCATACTTCTCTCCTCGAAAAGGGGGTTGTCCTTGTGACACGAGCGCCTGTGAGCCCAAATTCGGCTGCGCATCATTGGGCTGGTTGCTCACCCTGATATCCAGCCGGGGGGTGGGGGAGATGAGGGCGGTGGGGAATGTGTCGCGTGTGTTTATGCACGTGTGTGTGTGTGTGTGTCTGCGTGTGTGTGTCTGCGTGCATGCACATGTGTGTGTGTGTGCTAGGGTGGTCAGGCAGTCATCATTCAAACTTCATGAACTGCAGAGGAGAACACCATGAGGGCAGGCTGTGAGTCTTGCTTTATAAGGAAACAAAGACTCTCTGCTCATTATTATTACTATCAGCGCATCCCCATGTCCATGAAAATGAATTTGATGGGGTTGTCTGAGCACAGACTTCACTGCCCTGGGAGTTAATGACCTGGACTGTTATTTGAAGTAATGAAATGCTGGGGACGAAAACGGCCTTGCCGAGCAACTGGAGGAGATGGGAACAGAGGGGTAGGGGTCATTAATTTGAATTACACAATGTCTCAGACAAGCATGGCAGCAGCCGTGAAGTGGCTATTTCTATCTCTATCCGCTGGCATCTAATGGCATTCAACTGTGCACTTCCTGTTCTGCGGTGGCTTTTCCAGACCACCTGATCCTCTGTAGGGCCCACATAACATGGACTGTTGCACACAAACAACAAATTGATTGTGTTAACACAATTTTGTATCTTAGTGACCATACCATAGTAGTGTTGCAATAAGCAAACGCTTGCTGCTTGATTTGGAAATTGGAAGTTATGCATCTCAATCTTATGCTTGTGTTCATCATGATATCGATCTCAATAAAAAATTTTTTTCACCAAGTACCTTAAGCCCTCATGTATGAGAATACAAAAGGTTGTCTCAACTATTGACCGAGGATGTTATTCATTTGAGACTTGAAAGTAACATGAACATGTCCAGCAGTGCACCTTAGAAAATTATACAGCATGCAGAGAGCAGCTTGGAATCAGTTACAGTAATCAATAACAGAAAATATTATCCCAGCTTCCTTCTTTACCTCAAATCAGTCAGACAAAAATTTTGATCAATGATATAAGCTTGATAATCAAAAGCAAAGACAATATCAGTGTTTGTTTTTTTACATTGCTAAAGGTCTGTTAAATCCTTTTTTATTTTTTAATGCTGTTATTATCAATCGGCACTAACTACATCAATTTAGGATCAGAATCTGGAGATCATTTTTATGTTTTTTTTTCATGTCTTTTGGAATACACTACATTGCTGGCTAAATATATCTACTTATCATAAAGAAAACAACTTAAGATGACAACATACTGAAACTGAACTCATCACAATTAATTACTTCCGAACTTACAACTGTTTCACAGTCACACAGTGTCAGACATTTTCTCATTTTAAATTGTATAGCCTTCCAGGACTACACTACACATCAACCAACCCCCGCTGGTGTTATTAGACACCTTATTCTTGACCAAGAAGGTATTAGTATACTTGGCAACACGAATGGCTTTGGTGCTTTTCCAGGTTTAAAAACCTTTTTCGACTGCCTTTCTTGGGAATTGATACCAGTAGCTGACGAGTGCTACAATTTTTAGAGCAGCAGAGGCCCTGGTGTTATTAGTCCTTTATTCCTACAAAGTTCCCCATTAAACACCATCTGCTGAGATAACTGGTGATGGAAAACCAGGCACAACTTTGTCATCACAGCAAGAAGCGAGACAGAATCCAGAAGCCACACAGCATGGGGAAAAGGAAATAAAAGACAAATGGATTCTCTTTTTCCTCTAGAACATATGCGGATAGCAAAAAAACAACAAAAACAACAAAAACAATTGGAAAGCTTAATGTCCGTTTTACACCAAAGGGGCAAAGACACACCAGAAGCCATTGATTTTCAATGGTACAGGGGCTGCAGGGAACCTAGCAGAGAGCACAGTGCGACGCCTCCTTTGCACTCAGAGGTCGAACAGTTTGAACTTTGGTCATGTTTGGGGGGGGGTCCTTCATATGAAGAGCTTTTCACAATAGGAGGAGAAGCTAATCTTAGCTGTCTCTGAATTTTCTGAATTTTTGAGCACAGCATTTAAAAGTCTAATAATTTAGAAAGTTATCATAAAAAAGGGCATTAACACAATGTCAGCTCTCAAGTAAAGTATAGTGTCTTTTAAGAATATGGAAGTTTTTATGAATTTTGTTTTTGATTCATGGGTCCATCTAGGTAGCTAGCTCTACGGGTTCACTTAATAAAAATGTAAAGACTAGCTAACTATTTCCTCTAACTTGTTTAACTAGTTTTTACCAGAAATAACTGTACTTAAAGCAAATCATAATGAGAACCAATTAAAGTGCTTAGATATTATAATTAAATATAAAAAGATTAATTCAGAGGGTACACCAGCTAAATTCCCAGATTCAAACCTGAGACCTTTGTGCGTAGTGTAACGGCACCATAAGTTCAATACCATTCATTTATTAACATGTATGTAGTGTAACGGCACTATAACTTCAGGACTATTCATTATTAACATGTGTGTGGTGTAATGGTGCTACAACTTCAGTACAATTCATTATTAACATGTGTGTAGTGTAATTGCACTATAACTTCATTACAATTCATTATTAACATGTGTGTAGTGTAACGGCACTATAATTTCAGTACAATTCATTATTAACATGTGTGTGGTGTAACGGCACTATAACTTCAGGACCATTCATTATTAACGTGTGTGGTGTAAGGGTGCTACAACTTCAGTACGATTCATTATTAGCATGTAGATATTGTAACTTCAGTTGTAACACATTGTCATATCCCATTCCACCTTGAAAAAGCAGAGATACAGACATATAGAATGTTGAGTATAGAAAAACCCAAAATAAATAGCTGCGCCACTACCAAAGCCTGATTTCTCCTGCTTTCTTACATACACCGCAGTCAGGGCAGAGCAAGATGTTCATCATCGCAAGATGATTAAACACAACACTGTCGCTTTGCCTCTAATCAGACACCCTGACAACCCACTGAGCTTATCAAACAGAGAGCAGGGACCCAGCACAGGCTCCAACCCCCATACAGCCATGAGACACACGTTTTTCCTGTCAAGATGACCTGGATCTCCTCTCTTACGATTCATCTTTTTAGTCACCAGATTTTGGAATCCTGTCTGATGCACGTTCACCCCGACTAACACAAGATACAGGAGAGGAACAAATGAACTGAAAGATTTTTAGTTAACCGAAACATCAAACAGAAGATTCTGTCCTTCTTCTTTCTGGCATATTTGCACACATTATGGCATCAGGCCTTCAAGAGCCAGATATATAGCCTCGGTCCACGACAAACTTCAAAGTGAACATTCCTACCGCAGAAAATGGTGTGTAAACGAGCAACATCAAGCCACCGTTATTGACTTTGGGCCAGATGTTGAAAAACTGCTATCCTCTCAGCGGGTGCATTAAGGCATCCATGTTCAAGGAAGGGAACACTCCATTTACTGCTGTGTATTGAACAAAGCACTGGAGAGGGAAGACATCTCGGTTGGCACACGACATTGTCACGTCATCACTGAGCATGCTGCATGTCATGAATTGGAAAGCGTGCTGTGTAGCCTGCAGAGTGTAAAATAGATGTGTGGCTCCAAGACACTTGAATTGAAGGGGACTAATTGTACTTCCTCACACTCTGTGCATGTGGTGGCAGACGGGAGTGCTACCGGCAGGCTGAGATGCATTAGCACAATTGGGGATGAAGCACCCGGTCCGAGAGCAGCTGGAGATGGAGAAAAAGGGGGGGGGGGGCAAATGCATTTTATTTGGCATATTTAACACAGAACAAAACAAGAACTTAACCAAACTACAAGCAGCCACAAACCACAAGCAGCCACAAAACCAAACTTTTTGGTCTAACCTTCCCTCAACCCTCTGCTGGCTTCTTTTATTTGTCTTTGATTGTTGACACCAGAGTGTGATTACCATTAGTGGAACCACACTCAGGTGCGCAAAGAGGTCCTTGTCAGGGTGTGTGTCCCCCCATCATTTTTGCTGTCCATCAATCCCTTTTAGGGATTTCACCAGGGCTTGACTGTGTGCCCCAGGGAAGAAAACACAATTAAATAGATTTTGGTATAAAATAAAAACCAAACCATGTTATCGAGAATCTAAGTTATATGGAGGTTCATTGTTTAGACATCAGCTGCACAATTGTAGTGCTTCATGAATGTGATTTAGAAAGAATGTACATCCAAATTTAGGTATATTTTCAATATATACTGATGCATATTATTCTCACCACAGTACAGACAACGGGCTCCCTACTTTGTTTTCTGGGTCACTTGTGTGTGTATCTAATTCAAGCAGTCTTTGAGGTTTTATAGCTTATGTGACAGTGTGCTGGGTTTATTTGTGCAGAATAGATTTTTCCCTCTCCTGGGATGGTAGTTTAATCAACTGTGCGACTGCAAACCAAATGATTTCATTTGTTAATCGAGTCTTTGTTTAACTTCACTGCAGTTGTATACAAAGGCATTTTAATTGGATGGGAGAAGGAGAACAAGGCCTGTGCCGTCAATCGCTGAAAAGAAAGAATTGGGAAATTATGAAAATGCTTAAAATATGGATTATCATACGGATCAAATATGTAATTATTTTGGTGTGGTGAATATGGCTAGGAATGAGGGGAAATGGAAATTGATCCAGTAATTGTCCTGTCAGAAGTGTGAGTGAAGCGTAACGCATGAGACAAGACCCCCTGCCAGGATGGCAAATTGTCTATATTCAGCACCTGCTGTTCCCCACTAACAGCAGTGGACCCAGGTGCTGACACAGCTTGGTACCAAGAGGTGGGGACGGTAACAGCTCACGCTCGGGGCTGACGCTGCTGTCGTCGGGAATCTGATCAAACATTGAATGAACCCAGGTACATGTCATGTAATAAATGAGCACATTGTTTCTACCTAGAGGACCAAGTTCATATGGTTCACTCAGGTTTCACAACAAAAAGACGATTTAAGTTTTTTATTTCAAATTTAATTGATTTTATTTATATGCTGTATGCAAATTCACCTTATGGCTGGGACAGATTTAAAAAAAAAGAATAGTGATTAATGAACTGGCATCAAGTTTTGACTTCTTATTGAAAATAGTTTGCAAATTATTAACAGAATTAAACTAAATGTATACTTTATGAAACGAAGCTTCAAAATATAACTAAATATCTGTTCTTAACTTGAGATTTATTCAAACATTAATTTCGTACACCAAAATTGTAGACATAACATTATTATATCAAATATATTCCAAATTAATTTTGAAAACAATATTTACGAGTGAATTTGACAGTTTTAAAGTAGATTAAACAAATACTTTACATCATATATAATTATAAGTATATAATTCTACATTTGAACTGTTTATTTCTTGAACTTCTCTCTCCCAATAGACATATTTACATGGCTTTTGAAAGACTTTTTTACTTTTTGTTGACACCTAGGAGAAAATGTCAGATTTGGTGTTTTAAATAAACCAAATACATTTGAAAAAAGCTTGTGGAGCAATTTACAATTAGCACTGCTACCTATAGCTTCCACATCTAAGTACCGTGGGGTTTTTTTTCTCATATGAATTTTGACTATGTGCTGCAAGCAAATCGTCTCTCCACAGAAGTTTGAGATGGGAGCTACACGGGACACAAAATCTTCCATTACAGAGAGAAATCTCCCGCCGTTGTAAGTACAAAAGACATTCGCTAGAGGTACAAGTGGAGCCCTGTCAGCAGTACATTAATGCTTACACAGGCCCTGATCAAAGGGGCTAGGTGTGAATGAAAGCACGACGCATTACAAACACAGCGAGGCAGATGTTGCCATGTACAAGCGTGGCGACACCCCTGCAGTGGAAAGCAGAAAGCTCCACAGTGGGTATTCAATTGAAATAAATGGGGAAAAAATTAAGAGCTAAAAATCTAAAACACAGACTGAGTAATATTCCATAACATCACATGTAAACAGACTAATCTGTGAGCGAGGCATCAGGACGGCACCACTCTTATCTGTTAATATTTCACAGACCACAGCTCGATGATTAGGAGTAGGGCCTGCTGGCTGTCCACAGGAAAAAAGAGACAAGTTTGCGTTTTTTAATCCCGTATGCGCTGCTGTGCTAATCTACTTGTCAGTAGTAATGACTTTTGGGGACGCCAGATTCCCAACTCCCAGGAATCTGAAACGGACCTCATTAATCTTTGCGTCACTTAAGGAGCCTGTGAGAGATTAAACGCTTCAGTTTAAACCGCAGTTTCTGCTCTATTCCCAGTGTATTCTTTTTAAATGGAAACTGTCCATTTCATCAGCCTGCAAACTGTTTGAATAGGAATAAGTCAGAAAAATAGGCCTTCATCGGAAGTCAAATATCTACGCCAAAACGTGAGAAAGGAAAGGAAGAGGAATGTTAATCTTTTCAGTCATTCTTGCTTCAGGGCTTAATATTAAAAAGCACATTAATTCATTTAATTTGTTGAATAAAATATGACTGTATCCAAGTGTTTGAAAGTAATCAGTAAATCAGAAAGTAAGAGAA